>PVLD010027052.1:0-21372 GCA_004027595.1 Dinomys branickii
GGAGGCAAGGTGGAGCCAGAGCAGCCAGTACACATCCTACCACACCCAGCTCTATGCCTGCCTCGAGGCTGTGGCCTCCTGCCTCTCCACTCTGTGGGCGGCTGCCAGTGGGGAGCAGTGGGGTGCATCGGCACCCACATCAGAGCCACAGCAACTCCCAGGGATCCAGCCAAGGAACAAACGGGAACTGGAGCACAACCACTCATGTTTGTTACAACATAATTTGAAGCAGCCCTGTGCCTCCCCAATGTGAAAGCCTGAGGGAGTAAATAAACCAAAAAGTACAGTCATTGTCAGAGGGAAGATGATTGATTGGGTGGGAGAACAATGGAGATGAGGGTGGAGAAAACTGTTTGATTAATCGAACGTGCCATCATTTGCATAACTAATAGTGAAGTCATCATTTTGTAATACAGCATCCATTTTTAATTCTCTGATGTCTGCTCTATAATTCTGTGTTTCCTTTATCGCTTATGCATTATACTGATTTATAACTAAGAAATGCGAAGATAATATTATGTAATACAACAGCCATTGTTCATCCTCTACTATCTTTTGTATAATTGTGTATTTCCTTCATTGTTCTTGAGATAATTGAGTAACAAATATGAAGATGATATTACATAAAACAGCATTCATTGTCAATCTCCTACTATCTTTCCCATAATTTGGGCATTTCCTTATTGTTTTTGTGTTATTCCAGTTTATAATCTCTTATCTTTAAAATTAAAAAATTTAAAAATAAAAATAAAAATGACTCATTCTGTCTTAAGTGCCTAAGTCAGGCCTTAACTTTGGCCTGGTCTCACTGCATATGGTTAACCACCATTGCTACTCTGTAAACATAGGTGAATCTCAAAAATACATTGCAGATTGAAAACAGATTGCAAAAGTATATTGACTGTATATTACTAGCTACATAAAATTGAAACTCAGATCTAAGCAGTAGGACTTCAAGTGACTAGTAAACATATGATGAGAATATTAACCCTGAGATAAAAGGAGAGGATGTATCCAGAGTAGGGTGCTAAGAGACTTTGGTAGTATTGCCAAAGTTTAAATCTTCATCTAAACAATGGACACAAATATATCCATTTTATTAGCTTCTTGATATTAATATAATTGTTCTTATTAAATAGTCATGCAAGTAAAGGAAAATGGATATCATACTCCACAGCTGGAGCAGCACTTGAGCACAGTGCACTGACACAGGGTTGGTAAGAGGCCCATGGTGTTCCATTGCTCACTTATTCTATGGTGGAGCACAGCTGCCATCAGGGCTGGATGTCATGTTCTAGGGAACCCTTTAACTCTTTAGCTGGTGAGATTTTAAGTTAGGGATGCAGTACTTCATGTTCTGGCTTTGTTGGGGACAAGGTAAAATTCCCCCATGGCATTGTAGAACCTTGGCTCCAGCTTAAGATTTTGACTTGGAGTAACATCAGCCCTTCTGCTGCCATAAAAAGAAAGCTGTGGTCCTTCCTAGTCTTATGATTGCAACTGTGTAAAAGCAAACCAGCTGCAGGATTTGTCTGGTCAAATTTCACAGCTAACAAAGCCACAGTCCTACATTTACCCACCTAAATCTTTACAAATGTTGGATACACATGAACTGATGAACCTTGCAAGATTAAAATAAATCCCTTAATGCCCCTTTCTGAGGATTCCCCAGCATTATTTAAAACAGAAGGACTTGAGGAGTTCTATCTGTACAAGGTTTATCAGACAAAACCTGTTTATGTCCCACTTCTAGTTCAAACAAAATTCCCATTTTATTCATTACAAAACCAAATGGGAATGCACATCAACTAGTTAAAGTTCTCAAATCTATCAATAAAATTGTTAAGCCTAGATTTCCCTTGGCACCTAATCCTAACACTGACCTGTCAGCTATCTATTCCAACACCCAATAGTTCACAGTCATCAATTTGTTTTCCACAGTTTTTAGTATTCCCTTTGTAAAGAATCCCAATACTTGTCTACCTTCAACAAGGAAACCTACCTAAGGTTTGTGGAAGCCTTTGCCTCATGTACCCTAGACCATTTGAAGAACTTAAATTTTTAGGTGACTCCATGTTGTGGCTTGTGTCTAGATATCCCTCCAAAGCTCCTTGCTGTCATAGGTGGGACTTTTCAGAGGTGTGAGTGCTACCTGCCCTAAGGATGTGTAGCCTGAACAGAATACAAGGGACACAAAGAGGGCTGCTGTCGTAACTTGCTGCTCTGCTACTTCACTGCTTGCTATCTTGCTGGCATGGTGTCTTCTGCCTCCCATGAAATGTTGCCCTCTGCCATGCCACTCTGCTTGGCATAGTTGAATCAGCCAGCTACGAACTGAAACGTCTACAAATTGAGAGCTACCATAAACCTTTCCACCTTTAACTTTGGGTATATGGTATTTTGCCTCAGCAACAAGAACAGTAGCTAAGATACTCTACCTTAATTTAACATGTGAATGACTTCATTGTAAATTTTCCAAGTTATAATAGTTTTATCAGTTTAAACACTATCTCCTTTAAGATATTTACTAGCAAAAAGGGCTACAAAGTGATTACAGATAAAATTCAAAATTGGACTGGGGATATGGCTTAGTGGTAGAGCACTTGCCTGGCACACATAAGGCCCTGGGTTCAATCCATAGCACCACACACACACACACACACACAAAAAAAAATCACATATAGTCGTTTGTGTCTGTTATCTGGATCATGATATTTCAATTATCTGTAAAACTATCTCTGCAGATTGAACCTCTACTATGTAATATTTTCCTGTCCTTGAAACAAAATAATTACTGAGAGGGTTTAGGGGTTTGTGGTTCATGGTAGAGTACGGATAATTAATTTCTCATCACTGTCTCAGCCCTCTATGCCATGACTAGGAAGTTATCTTCAGACCCAAGAGTCTGAGACTCTATCCAAACACTATTTGGGGAAACTTAAGGGCTCTTTACTTTTTCATCTACCGCCCTGGGACAGACCAGTTGTTCTGGTTTTCCCTTTATTGCACATGAATAAGAGAGGTCTATACCCTGAAAATGTTACCCCAGAAGCATAGTGGACACCAAAGCCCTCTGGAATATCACTGGTTGGCCATAGACCCAGTACCTAAAGCACTTCTTGCTTGTGAGCCATATTCACAAAAGCCAAACTTGTCCAAGCTATTCTGTTTTACTCTTAGGTCATCTGCTTGATATGCATGTTCCTCATGCTGTACACACACTATTGCCTCATGAAATCACACAGGATTTTTATAAGTCTGGACTTAGCTTTTATAAAATTTTACTACTTTCGCCCTCTCATTTACCCATACTTCACTGTCAAAACTTTAACCTCGTCACCTTATTCCCTTTACCCTCTGATGGGACACACCATGATTGTGTCATCACACCAGATCATTATATTGTCTTCTGCTAGATTAACTAGAAAAAAACCCTCCCTAAAGCTCTCATTCTGTATGTCAGTGGTTCATAACTTCACAAGAAGGCTGGCACCTTTCAGGCTGGATGTGCCATCACTGATCAACTTAAACCTTGAAGATCAAGTTCTGCCAAATGTTAAATCAGCTCAGTTGTCCAAGTTAATTGCTGTTTCTAGAGCTTGTACCAGGGCCAGGAAAGACATTGATATTAATAGCCACTATGCCTTTGAGGGTAGTACATAATTTGGGTATGTTATGGAAACAAGAAGATTTGTGGCAACAAATGGTGCCACATAAAACTGGTTTTCATGCAGCAGAACTTCTGCAGCCATTGGTACTACCACAACAGATTTGTACAATCAGAATTAAGGTACAGTACATGGAAAAAAAAACTTTCAGAAAAGTTCCTTGGAAATAAATTGGCTGATAAATATGCTAAATTAGCAAGCTCTTATCCAACTACACAAAAAATCTAAATGGTTTCCAAGATTTGGAGCTATGTCACCTGGGCTCCAATTCAGGCCCTCACCTGGAATGAGATTAATCACCCTCTCTTGAGGGCCCAACTTCTTTTGAGTTACTCCTAAGAAAATAATAAAAGCCTAAGAAATACCTTCTGCCTCAGAAAAGATTGGATGAGGAACAGCCAGCTGTTCAGTATATTCAGATGGACTTTAAAAACACCACCATGGCTGTTCTGTCTGCCTAAGTCCTTGTTTATATTTTAGCACATAATGACTCCCCAGGGAAATCACAAACTGTGGGATATGTTAAAGAAGCAGTGGTTTGGGTTCTTTAGCTTATATTTGGACCAAGGAGCCCAGTGTCTCATTCTAGAAACAACCCTGGAAATCCATAAGGCTGGAAGAAGAAAGGGAAGCTGTTCTTTCAAGACCTTTCCTTCATGGCAAATAGATTTCTTTTTCCAATTGCAGAAAGCACAGATCCACCAATGTATACCCACTTGAATCCTCATGATCTCTAAATGGTAAAAAGCTTTGCCTGCAGAAATGCCTCAGCAGCACAGGTTATCTAAGTCCTCCTAGAATGAATCCTTCCCACTCTGGGTATTCCTTCTACCATTAGTACCAGTAGAGAACACATTGCACTGGTTAAATTGTACAGGAAACTGGAAAAGCAATGCACATTAGTCAAAGACTCCTCTGGCCTTACCATCTTCAGTAGTCAGAGACAACACAGAGACAACAGCACATTAGGGCCACACTGTCTAGACACTCTGAAGAATTAGATCTATTATCACTTAAGTGCCGCCCCTTGCTTTTATGACTTGTGAATATTCATCCCTATCTCTATGTAAGACAACCCCTTTTGAAATTATCCTGGGAAGGCCCATAAGGATGCCTTATATATCTTTAGATACCGTTAGGGGTTAACAAAATATGTTGGGTCCTATCACAATAAATCAACATTGCCTCTTTTGAAGATTTTCTGGTTTTCCTCATATGACTTATCAGTGACCTGGTGTAGTGGAAAACCACCGTCAGAAAACTATTCTTGAGTCTGAGTGGAAGTCACCTATGGTTTTACTCCCTACTAACACCACTGTCAAATTACAGGATGTTCTAACTTGAGTGCATGTTTCATAACTAACTGCAAAAATGTAAGAGGTATTCAGATAGAAAAGTGTTCCAAGAGCTCGAACTAAAACCCTTTTTGTAGTATACCGAAGTTGATGTAGATTGTTCCAAAAAAAGAGAATGCCTCCGCTTTCCTTGAGCAAGTGATAAGGATTAATGATAGAGCTCTCTTGTCTAAACTTTTTAATATACTTCTTTGAGCCCTCTGCTCCATTAAACCCAATTTAGTCTTTCTTGTCTGTCATGACAGATCAATTTTATCAAGAATCCTACTCAGTCATCTTAGCAACAATCTCCACCTCAATATCTGATCATCTTTAATATCTGAACAAAAATCTTCATCATCTATCTTTGGTATCTGAACACCCTATACTGTTTCTAGCAAGAATCTTGTGACGTCAGTTTACCTCTTCTTACCCTTGATGTTTTTCTGACTAATTTTCATCTACTTCCGCTAGCCCTGCCTATAAATTGCTACTTGAGCATACTGTACTTGGAATTGAGCCCATTTCTATACTGAGGTCCTTTTTCTCTTTTTGCAAGAGTTCTGACTAAAATTTACTTTTACTGCTTTAATTATGATTGGTTCAAGTTTTTCTTTTTTAATTAAATTTACTTTTCAACTGATAAAAACATTAACATGTATATATTTATAGGATATTGTGCAATGTTTTGAAATATATATATTTATATATATATATGTATATATATATATATAAAACATTTAAATCAGATTAAACCACGTCCAACCCCTCGTTCATCATTTCTTCATGGCAAACATTTAAAATCCTTTGTTCTGCTTTTCAGAATAATACAGCACATCATTGTTACCTGTGGTCATCCTACTGGGCATTAGGACAGTAAACCTCTCACTCTTATATAACTATAACTTAGTACCCATTGATCAGTCTTTCCCCACCTCCCTTCCCAGTCTTAGAAACCACCATTCTACTCTCAACTTCTAGAGGTCAATTCTTTAGATTCCATATGAGTGAAAACTTGTAGTACTTGTCTTTATATTCTTGGCTTATTTTAATGAACATTATGTTCTCCAATTCCGTGTATGTTGTTGAGAATGACAGGATGTCAGTCCTTTACAGTTGAATAGTATTTCATTGTATACATCTATACCACATTTTCTTTATTCAGTCACCGCCTGATGGACACTTAGATTGTTTCCATTTCTTGACTACTATGAATAGTGCCACAATAAACGTGAGAGTCCCAATGCCTCTTTGAAGACTGATTTTATTTCCTATGCATGTGCGGAGTGGAAATAGGTCATATGATGGTTATATTTTTAAGTTTTTGTATAGTAACTGGTTATAACTTAGAAATCATTAATGAAGGCCACAATCCTGTGGGTGATTGGAGCATATGGGGAAGAGGAAGGTTAGATGATTATTTTCATCGACTGTAGTGTTTCATGGAATGCAGGAAGGACATCCATTGGGAGTATGGACATCATAGTCAACAGTCAGATTTCAATTTAATAATCACTATTGAGTGAAAATGGGCTCATGGTTATCGATGTTTTGCAGCTAAAGAAACATTTATAGCCATAGTTTTCAAGTTAAATCACTTAACAGAGGAAAGGCCTGGAGTTGCCCTTGAAGGGCTCCTTTCTGTCTTATTGGCTAGAGAAAGAGTTCTACCAGCCTACTTGGTTTCCGTTAGGACTTGATTCTCCAATCACTGCAGATATTTTAAAAACACATTCACAACCCTAACAAGTAGAATAGAGTTCCTTTCTAAAACATCTGTTAGGAGTGGGATGTGAACAGGCTCAGAAGTGTGAACCTTTCTCATTTGCTTCATTAATGTTATCTCAAGAAATTATAAAATTTTCAAGATCATATCCAGCTCTCTCCTTTAAAATATAATGCTTTGTTTCACATGATATTCACATTTGATATTTACTATGATTTTGAACAGGTCAGATTTCAAAAAGTATTATTTGGGCAAATTAATCTCTGCAGGTTTTCCAGAACTGAAAGATAAGATTAGGTTTGAGTGAAACTCTTCTCAGAAGAGGCCTGTGACTGGGCTCCGCCAAGCAACACTTTTTGGCAGGGAGGGAGTCTGGCCTGGGAGAGCCATCTGAGCAGCTTTTGAGTGGAACTCTTCTCAGGTGAGGCCTGTGGGTGTGCTCCACCTTGTGCCTTCAGGCAGGGAAGGAGCTCAAACTGGGAGGGCCCATTGCTGTTAGTGGTTGAGGCCTGCAGCATGGAAACAGCCTCAGGCTCTGTGGTCCTTTGGGTTGGGAGGAGAGGCCTGCTTTCCCCTGACCAGCTACCTGAGGATCCCGGAGCAGTGGCCCCTGCCTCACCATCATCAGCTTCAAGGCTGAGGCCTGCACACTTCCCGTCCAAGGCCTGGAGACCCTGGTACTGAAGGCTAGCATTCTCCCACCACTGCAGGTGTGGTCTGAGCTGCGCACCCCAGCAATTGCCTGGGGTTCCTGGGCCCAGTGGTCCACAGTTTGCTACCATCTTGGGATAAGTTTAATATCCAGATACACTAGGATCCCTAGAGTCCTTTGTGAGCTTCCTAGGTAGCTTGTAGCTCAGTACTTTTCATCTGACATTCAAAAGGGCAAGACATAGGAGCAAAATGCAGTCTCAGAACTCAACTCCACCCAGAACAAGTATAGGAGACAATGACATAGGAGAACTAGGAATCCACATACCTAAAATTTCTGAAACGATCGCATCTGAAGTAAAGAAACAACTCCATCAGGTCATAGAAGAGATTAAATCAGAAATAATCTCTGAGGCAAAAAATAAAATGAAAATAATAATGGAAGAAATGCTGTGCACATGTGGAGAAGAAACAGATCTTTTACCGTCCAAGTAGAAGAAACAGAAACAGAGAAGAATAGAAAAACATAGGCAACAAATGAAAACATTGCATGAGCAATTTAGAAATGAATTAGAATGCATGAAACAGACTTAAAGAGATTGCCAGCAAATGAAAACTTCCATTGAAAGATTGCAAAACTGCTTAAATGAAGCCGAAGATAGAATTTCATATCTTGAAGATAGCATGGCAGCAAGCTATTGTGAAAGGAAGCATCTCTTAAAGTCATCGAGGATCCAGGAAAAATCAGTCCAACTGCTACAAGATGAGGCAAAGAGAAATAATGTCTGAGTAATAGGAGTCAGTGAAACAGCATGAAGCAACACAAAGGACATAAAAAGAATATTTGCAGAAGTAATAGCAGAGAATTTCCCAAGCAAGGTAAAAGATACTGAAGTACAGTTAAATGAAGCATATAGAACTCCAATGAGCCATAACACAAATAAAGCCCCACCCAGACATATAATAGTCAAGATCGCAGACATCCAGCAAAAGAACGTGATATTAAAAGCTGCTAGAGAAAAGAAACAAGGGGCTGGGGATATAGCTCAGTGGAATAAGCGCTTGCCTAGCAAGTGCAGGGTCCTGAGTTCGATCCCCAGTACCGCAAAAAAAAAAAAAATGTTCAAAACAAAATGAAAGGAATTAACAGTGGTTGTTTATTGGCTGGGGATATAGCTCAGTGGAATAAGCGCCTGCCTAGCAAGCGCATGGTCGTGAGCTCGATCCCCAGTACCGCCAAAAAAAAAAAAAAAAAAAAAAACAGAAATAGAAAAGAAACAGATCACCTATAAAGGAAACCCCATCAAAATCACAGTAGACTTCTCAACAGAAACCACAAAATCAAGAAGAGCTTGGAGTGAGGTATTACAGATTCTGAGACAAAACAGCTTCCAACCCAGACTGATGTATTCTGCAAAATTATTCTTCAAATTCAGTAGAGAAATAAAATATTTCCATGACAAACAACAACTGAAGAACTTCATGAGTGCCAAACCAACATTACAGAAAGTACTAAAAGATATTCTTGACAGAGAAAAAAGAGACCACAATCTCAAAAACAACAATAGAAAGGTACCCTCAAATAGAACAAGTAAACAGATAACAAAAGTAGGGAAGCAACAAGTAAATAGCATGACAAGAATAAGCCAACATATAACAGTTATAACCATTAATGTAAATGGCCTCAATTCACCAGTCAAAAGAAACAGACTGGCAGAGTGGATTAAGAAACAAAATCCAACAATATGCTGTATACAGGAAACATATTTTACTGAAAAGGAAATCCACAGACTGAAAGTTAAAGGATGGAAAACAATTCTCCATGCAACATGTTCTCTAAAAATAGCTATTATGTTTACAGACAATGTAAACTTCAAACCAAAAACAATTAAAAGTGATAAAGAAGGCCACTACACACTAGTTAGGAAAAAGCTGCAAGAGGAAGAGATAACAATCCTAAACATGTATGCACCAAATACTGGAACACCAAATTTTATAAGTCAAATCTTAACAGACATGAAAAACCAAATACTTAATAACTCTATTGTAATAGGGGACCTAAACACCCCTTTGATGCAAAGAGACAGGTCAAGTGGACAAAAACTCAGCAAAGAAATAACAGACCTGAACCAAAATGTGAACAAAAGGACTTAGTAGATGTATACAGAGTGTTCTACCCCACAACATCAGAATATGCATTTTTCTCAGCAGCACATGGGTCTTTCTCTAAAATAGACCACATTCTAGCCCATAGAGCATACCTACCTAAATGCAAAAGAATTGAAATTATCCCATGCATATTATCTGACCACAGGGCAATGAGATTAGAAATTAATGACAAAGGGAACTCCAAAAACCCCATAAACACTTGGAAATTAGGCAACAACCTCCTGAATAACCAATGGTTCACGCAATAAATTAAAGAAGAGATTAAAAAATACCTACAAACAAACGAAAATGCAAATACAACCTACTGGAATCTGTAGGGTCCAGTGAAAGCAGTCCTCAGAGGGGAATTTATAGCAATGAACTCACACAGATAGAAAAGAGAAAGAGCAAATAAATAGCCTAATGCTGCACCTCAGACTTTTAGAAAAAGAAGAACAAGTCAATCCCAAAGCCCAAAGAAGGGAGGAGATTACGAAGCTCAGGGCAGAAATTAATGCAATTGAGACGAAGAAAACACTACAAAAAATAAGTGAATCAAAGAGTTGGTTCTTTGAAGGAATAAATAAAATTTATAAATTCCTATCCAACCTTATCAAAAAAAGAAAGAACTCAAGTTAATGCAATAAGGAGTGAAAAGGATGAAATCACTACAGATCCCACAGAAATTCAAAAGATCATCAATACTTACTTCGAAAATCTTTACTCCCATAAGATAGAAAACTCCGAAGAAATGGACAGATTCCTAGAAATGGATGCATTACCAAAGTTTAATCAGGAAGATATATAAATCCTGAACAACCCAATATCAATTAATGAGATTGAAAATGTCATTAAAAACTTACCAACAAAGAAAAGCCCAGGCCCTGATGGATTCACAGCAGAATTTTATAAAACATTCAGAGAAGATTTAATGCCAAAACTCCTCACACTCTTCAGTGAAATTGAAAAGAAAGCAATTCTCTCTAACTCATTTCTGGAGGCAGATATTATACTGATACCAAAACCTGAGAAAGACCCCACTAAGAAAGAGAACTATAGGCCAATCTCTCTAATGAACATAGATGCAAAGATACTGAATAAAATACTAGCAAATAAAATCCAGCAAGTCATAAGGAAAATTATACACCATGACCAGGTTGGATTTATTCCAGGAATGCAGGGATGGTTCAATATTCATAAATCAATTAATTTAATACACTGTACCAATAGAGCCAAAGACAAAAACCACATGATCATCTCAATAGATGCATAAAAACTTTCGATGAAGTCCAACATGCACTCATGTTGAAAACCCTAAAAAAATTAGGAATAGATGGCCTCTACCTCAATCTGATCAAAGCCATCTATGGCAAACCAACAGCCAACCTCATGCTAAGTGGACAAAAACTGAAAGCTTTCACTTTAAAGTCAGGAACAAAACAAGGATGTCCACTGCCATCATTACTATTCAACATCATTCTGGAAGCATTAGCCAGAGCAATTAGACAATAGAGAGAAATAAAAGGAATAAGGATAGGAGAGGAAGAAGTAGAACTATCACTCTTTGCACATGACATGATAGTTTACATAGAAGACCCCAAAAGCTCCACAAGAAGGTTCCTTCAACTAATTGACAAATTCAGCAGAGTAGCTGGATACAAAGTCAGCACCCAAAAATCATAGCATTCCTATACACAAACAACAACAGAGAGAAATTAAGGAAACCATACCTTTTACAGTAGCATGCAAGAAACTGAAATATTTAGGAGTTAATCTAACAGAAGAGGTAAAAGGTCTATTCAATGAAAACTACAGTACTCTGAAAAAAGAGATTGAAGAGGATTTCAGTAAATGGAAAAACATTCCTTGCCCATGGTTAGGAAGAACCAACATGGTGAAAATGGCCATACTACCTAAATTGTTGTACAGATTCAATGCAATTCCCATTAAACTACCATTAGTATACCTCACACACCTAGGAAAAACATGCCTTAAATTCATCTGGAACTAGAAGAGACCCAGAATAGTGAAAGCAATCCTGGGCAATGAGGACAAGTCAGGTGGAATCACAATCCCTGACCTCAAATTATACTACAAAGCTACTGTAATAAAATCAACCTGGTACTGGCTCAAAAATAGACCTGAGGATCAATGGAACAGACTGGAAGATGCAGCTACAACCACAAACACACTTAACCACCTAATATTTGACAAAGGGGCCAAACAAGCTCACTGGAAAAAAGACAGACTCTTTAATAAATGGTGCTGGAAAAATTGGCTTGCCTCTTGCCTAAGACTAAAAATAGACCCAAGTCTATCACCATGCACCAAATTCAAGTCAGGATGGATTACAGATCTCAATATTAAAACAGAAACACTAAATCTATTGGAAGAGGAGGTAGGTAAAAATCTTGAAGACAGGAATAGTCAGAGAGTTCTTGAACAAAAATCAAACTGCAAGGGAAACACTTCAAAGAATCAACAACTGGGACCTCATCTTACTGAAAAGTTTTTGCACATCCAAAGAAATCACCAGCAAAGTCAAAAGAAAACCCACAAATTGGAAAACAATGCTAGCTGGCTGTCCCTCAGACAAAGGTCTTCTGTCTAGAACATACAAAGAATTAAAAAATATGAACCTCTCCAAATTCAAAGACCCAATCCAGAAATGGGCATCTGAAATGAATACACAATTCTCAGATAAATAAGTACAAATGGAAAATAAATATATGAGAAAATGTTCTACATCTTTAGTCAAACACAAAATGCAAATGAAAACAACATTAAGATTTCATCTCACCCCAGTAAGACTGGCCAGCATTAAGAAATCGACCAATAACATATGCTGGCGAGGCTGTGGAGAAATAGGAACTCTTCTTTCCACTGCTGGTGGGAATGCAGATTGGTCAAACCACTGTGGAGAGCGTCTTGGAGATTCATCAGCAAACTAGGTCTAGAGCTCCCATACAACTCAGCTATTCCCCTTCTGTGTATTTTCCCAGAAGGTCTCAAAACATATCATCGCAATGTATGTGCACCCATGTTTATAGCAGCGCAATTTGTAATAGCTAAATTGTGGAAACAACTTAAATGTCCATCCACTGAGGATTGGATAAAAAAACTGTGGCATTTTTATATAATGGAATATTACTCAGCTATACAGAAAGACAAATTTGAGGCCTTTATAGGCAAATGGTCACAATTAGACACCATACTTATAAGTGAAATAAATCAGATGTGCATGTGCAAGCAACGCATTGTATCACTAGTGTAAGAAACTGAAAGTGGGAATATAAATTAGGAGGTATGAAAGGAAACCGCTCAAAAGTAAAGAGCAAATGGGATGAGGGGAAGGAGGAAAGGAAGAAAGGGATA
Organism: Dinomys branickii; assembly: GCA_004027595.1. Lineage (NCBI taxonomy): Eukaryota > Metazoa > Chordata > Mammalia > Rodentia > Dinomyidae > Dinomys > Dinomys branickii. The sequence continues at coordinate 12,903 of PVLD010027052.1, forward strand.
GCTACATATGTATGTATGTATATGCAGGATGGCTAACAAGGTTGCACTATTGACTTATGTCACTTCATTGTAAGGAAGAGTTCATGAGTAGTTGATCAATCTTGTACGTCTATATGTGTTTTCCTGGGTATACACTTTGAAGCTATCAATATGTAATACAACAACCATCGGTGATTCCCTGTCACCTTGTCTGTAATTCAGTTTTGATTGTATTGTTCTTGTGCTACTTTGTGTCCATTTGTTAATGTCTTCATTCTTTTACTTTTAAAATAAAAAAGACAAGATTAGACAGTTTCAATAAAAGAAAACTAAATTACATTTTATTCTTGTTTTAAAAGCTTAAGAAATATGAAGTCACATATAGATATTTCAAATTTTAATTTCAGTTCAATGTATCAAATCCCATTCCCCATTTTAATAATAAAACATACTAAGAGAAAGAGTGAGTGGGAAAATGGATGGAAAAGTAAAGAAAATCTGCTTTCTTAGAATTGTGAGGATTTTATATATTAAGGGCCACCCACAGTGAGGGCAACAGGCCGCTTTGCCCTGGTGTCTTGCTCTTGCAGAGGCCAGAGGAACAGAATATAATTTTTATATATAAGAACCCTGTGTATAATTTCACCTGAATTCCATGTTCTATGTCCCCAACTCTCTCCCCATCATATTCCCTTTACCTATTACCCGGGCCCTTATTCAGCTTGCCCCTGGTTTGGCCTCAACATTTTCACTTATATAGGCTCTCGGACATTCTTCTTCACACATTTAGCAAACCAGACTGGGGGTTAAATATCTATTTAAACCAATTTCTGATATTCAGTGAAACTGAACCTATATCAGAACCAGATATAACTTGTTTGAAATTTACTTCTCTAGTTACTTACTCTCTTTTCTACTTCAGTGATAGAAATAGACTCAGTATTAATATTGAGATGATATATTGACAACAATATACGATATTTGCATTCTCCAGTTCACTTAGTCAACAATGTAATTACATGTGTTAGTGGACACAGTCGGGGAAAGTGTGGGAACACACACAGCTCATTCAGTTTAACTACAATAGAGTATTCTGTTACCCAGCAATACCATCTTTATCTTTCCCTATGGATAGGCCTTTGGGTGGTTTACAAGCTGTTACTGTTACTAACGTCCTCCCCAAATTCTTTGGTGTCCATGTGTGAGAGCTGCTCTACATTACAGATCTGAAAGTAGGTAACTATAGACTACTCAGTTAACTTTGCTACACTCTACAAAGCTACTTGTCAACATGGATGCCAAATTTATCTTCCAATAGTGTGAGAACTTCAGTTCCGCCCGTTAGTGCTAAAACTTGTGATCTTTGTTAATGTTTGCTAGTCCACTTTTATGGGCATTTCACTGTAAAATAAATAAGCTTTTATATAGTACCAAAATCATTCCAAGCATGGTTCTACATACATTTCAATTCCATTCAGAGCACCTCTTTGAGAGGCTATTTTTTAAATCTCTGGTTTACAGATTGAAAACCTGAGTTGCACAGAGGTTGTATCATGATCACACAGCTAAAAAGTTGAAAGACTCAATATCTGAACCCAAGAAGTCTAGCTCTAGACTTTTTCTTACCCTCTACATCGTCACATAATTGTCAGGCCATTCAAAGCCCACCCCTCAGTGAGTAGGTGCTGTATATTCGTCTGCTAATTCTGTGAGATGCAGGGGTAACAGCTCCAAATTTCAGTGCCTTTGAGTTCTTTTATTGTTCCTGGTGTCTAACAATTTCCACATTTTTAAGCACAAGAAAGTAAAATTTAATTGTTTTTTGTTTTACCCATACATTCAGCTGGTTTTCAGTGCAAGCTTGAGTGGAGATGGAGTTCTGCTCCTGGAAGTTGAGTTCAGTCTAAAATTTTGAAGGAATAAGAGACTCACATAAAGTTTAATTCTTTCTTTTTCGCTTACCTCTTATTTCAGCGCAAGACATTCTGTGGCTGTGATGAGATGTGATTGTCTCCATTATCTGGGGAAAGAGATAGCACCCCAAACTCACCTTACTCAAAAAAGTTTTGCAAGAAAAGACAAAAATTGAGAAAGGGGTATGATCAGGGGCATGAGCAAATGCTAGGTGTTCTCCCAAGTGTGGGACCACAAATTGTGCCCAGCTCCAGCATTAGAGTAGACAGTGAAAGTTGCATGGCTCTCCTACGCTCTAGCCTAAAAACAAGCTGCTTTCTGGAAATCTTTCAGAATGCAAAGACAGCATTTTAAAATACATTTTTTCCTATTTAAGTAAGTTAAATGTGTTCAATCAAACACAATTTAAAATTCAGTTCCATGGTCACATTACCCACATTTCAAATAGTCAAAAGCCTCACTTGGCCAATGGCTACCACACAGGACAGCGGAGATGTAAATAGCTCTTTCATCACAGGAAGTTTGGGCAGTTCTGGTCGAGGGTTACAGCTCCTAAACCACTTTTTAAGGAGGAATCTCAGGCTTGTTAACTAATTTCAGGATTACAGACAGACTAGTGCACCTGAGATTTTATTTTAGGGAAAACAAGTTCCTGCCCTTGCTTTACACAGCTAATAGACATCTTAGAAATCTTTGCTTGCCATTTGTCTGTGTTCAGTAAACCACATTTTAGCTAAGCTTAGGAAAATTTGATTTGGCAGCCTACACTTTCTTTTCAAAAGCTGCTATTCTGTTGTTCTCTAATCCACACAAGGCAACTTACTGTATGATTGAAAAGTAGTTTTAAAAAGTCTATACCATTATCAGTAGAGTAGCAAGAAAGTTCACAGCATCTTGCGTTTCTCCTTCTCAAATTATTTCCCTGAAGCTCTTCTGTAGGAGACAAATAAAATTATTTTAATTAATTGCACAAACTGCTCTAATCCTGGGAAACCAGACATAAAATGGTTGAGATGGTCAAAAACTGTCCCAGGGGACCAGGAATTAGAACCTAGTCAAAGCAGCAAATAAAAAAAAATTAAAAAGCTCTTAAAAGAACCTGACAAGGGAAGCTTAAATCTTATTTTAAAGGGTTGGGCTCTACTAAGCCTTGAAAAATTCAATCCTCTGGAGGACTATATCTCACTGAGAAAGTTCCATGTAAGTTTATCATGTAGCCAACACCTAGACATTGGGCCTTGGAGACTGCTAGGATAATATTTCCTGTGGATTAGCACTGAAGCCTGGAGGTGACATTTGTACAAGTCACACTTTAAACTCTAGGGCTTTTCCAATTATAAAATGATAATTCTGAAGGGAAAAAATGCTTACTGCAGAGAAGTTGCTATAATTTACATGTTTTGGACAATCTTTTTCACACAGAGTAAGTTACTAGACAAAGTATGCATGCATTTCCTTTTGCAGTTGTCCTTCAGTTGATAGAAAGGGTAGAGTGTACTTGTTCTAGTGTGTTTTAATTTTTCCTGTTCCATCTTGTTCAAATGAATGATATATAAGTCCTTGTTACAGGTGACATCAACAATGAAATGGTACATGCAGCACAGACACTAGGAAATGCCAACCTTAGGTGAAAGTAACCTTGGAACTTTTGCTGACTAGTCTTTTGCAGACTCAGTGGGAAGCCTTCAAACTCAGGTCCTCTGACAAAGGCCACACAATAACAAAGTGAGGCTGAAAGGCTGCCCCTTGTTTTCTCTTAGTATGTCCATGAAGAATTCTGCAATCACTGTGAAATCTGTCATTCTAGTTATAAAATGTACTTCAGATGAATTAAATATGTAGTGACAGCTAAAGTCGTAAACCACCTAACTCCCTGGGATCCTTTTCCAGGTCAATGTTAATAGGATTTTGGCCAGCATGTGTGTTTTGTGCAGTTGTGAACATTGGCTGGTTTGAGAGACATAATGTAAAGCAGTGCATTTCTATGTTTACAATGTGTGCGCACATCCAGACTCTGGAGGAAAATACAACAGACATACATATGGAGCCAAATGAAGCCTAGTAACTTTTTTCCACTTCCTAACTATAGGCTGCATTCCTAATTGACTCATCTCTTAAAAATCTGTGAAATATTCCACTAGCAGGTCTAGATTGTGGATGAATCACAGAAAATCCAACACCTCTACTGGGAAAACAATGCCTGCCCCTTACTGAGCAGGTCAGTGCAAAAGGAACTAGGACAGGAGAAAAGGGAAGGAATGGGGTAAGGGAAAACAAAGCCAGTTAGTTATACTACTAGTGTCTCTTAGTTTGTTGAAAAGGAAGGTTTGTACTAATATCAAGTACAGAATTTTTATGCTCATATCTTGTAGTCTGAGTAACTATTTTAAACATAACAACATGCAATGTATTAACTATTGTTATTCTCCTATTATTTTAGGAAATTTTGTTTTACTTAAAAAATTTTGTTTTCCATAAAATAAAAAATGGAGAAAGATCATTATAAGGAGAATGCATGCTCTCAAAACCAAAATAAATCTAGAAACAAAACGTCACTAGCCAAGTATTAAAACACAGTGATTCTCTTCATACTTCCACATGCTCTGTAGAATTCTAGAAATCTTTAGTGAAAAAAATTGTTTCATTCAGTTCATGCACTGAGTTCTCACTTCGCTGTTCCTTTATGGCATCGCTCATTCACTGCCCCATGTTCACTTCCTGCACCTCTTTTTTGACTTGAATCTTGAAAGATTTTGTAATTCTTAAGTAGTATGAAAGTTCTTCATGTGCTAAGAGCAGTTATATGAATTTCACAAAAACAATATTTTTAGAAAAGAGTGAAAAATTTTGGTGGTTCTGTAAGTTAGCCAACTCTGAAACTGCATTTGAAATCAGTCTTAACCAAAGTTATGCCAGAATAATATACAAATAACATTTTAATATGGTGGTTGAAATAAAAATTCCAGACATGGAGAGCTATGTGAGGCTGTTATTAACAAACAAGAGAAAGAATTGCAGAAAAGGAGGTATGTAGCTCAGCTGAGGCTCTGTGGAATTTAGTTCAGAACTGTCTGAGGAAGAAGGAACACTTAGAACACTGACGGGGCATCATGGAATGTTGGGGCTCAGATTAGAGCTAGTATATTAAAAAGCTGATGGCTAAACATTATTTTTCATCAATGCATTAATTAAAAAATAATTTTCCAATTACCTATTGTATCCGTCAGGATTTTACTAGAGAAACAGATATAACACAGATGTACAAATGTATAAGGACGTACAAGATTGGCTTACGACAGTCAGCCCAAAAGACGTATGAGGAAGAGTGCAGAGGGTATCTGCACACTGAAGACCGAGGAATCAGTCCGGGGTCTGGAGTTCACTGCAGAGTTCCGTGCAACTCCATACCAGGAGGCCTATGAGTCTGCGATGGGAGGCTGAAGGATCCAAGGCGGAAGCCAAAGAGTTCTCTTTGTCAGAGGACCAGAGCTTGAAGGCTGCCCATTGAGTCTGCAGAAAACTAGTCAGCAAAAGTTCCAAGGTTACTTTCGCCTAAGGTTGGCATTTCCTAGTGTCTGTGCTACATGTACTACTTAATTGTTGATGTCACCTTTAACAAGGACTTATACACCATCCGTTTGAACAAGATGGAACAGGAAAAATTAAAACACACTGGAACAAATACGCTCTACCCTACCTATCAACTGTCCTCCTCTGTTCTTCCTCATTTCCCTTTTATATCATCCAGATGATGATCCACCCGAGGGTGGCTCCTCTACACCCTAGGGTATAGAATTGCTGAGCCAACTGCTGAGCCAAGTTTAACTAAGCTTCTAAATTTCTCAAGTTGACACAATCAATCAGCCACTACACCTACCATGATTCAGACATTGCACTAGGCAATGGGGATCAACATGAAAACAAAACTAGTCTCACCCCTCACCCTCATGAAACCTAATGACAGTAGTAAAAATTAACCAGTAACACATACCTGTGTACGTTAGGTGTCTGTATTATGAGTGCCAAGAAGGAGCATAATGGCAAGACATCCTACTTGGCACCAAAGGTGGGTTAAAATCTACCAAAACCGCTTGCCTGGGAAATCAATCCCTGAAGTGAAATATGAGGAGTTAACTGGAAGCTTAATTTAAAAAAAAAAAATAAGAAAGTCTAGTCCTTATAAGAATAAATTTGGGGGCTGGAGGTACAGCTCAGTGGGCTAAGTGCTTGCCGCTAAGCACTACGGCCCTGAGTTCGATCCCCGGTCCCGGAAAAAAAAAAAAAAGAATAAATTTGGCAGTGTTGCTGGTTTTTAAAGGTAATTCATTGATCTAATGGCTGCTAGCACTAAGACCAAGAGATAGTAAGGGAAACAGTATGAATGGAAGCAGCATATTTTTAAGTGCTTCCTCCTGAGCAAAGGCTTGCTCAAGCCTCTTGCCTGGCTTTCTTCCCAGGGACCACCACCCCCACTACAATGTGACTTTGCTCTTGCAGTTAATTAAGCATGAAAAGTAGAGAAAAGCATTACAAAAGGAGAGAACAGTTCATGCTAAGGCACTATGGGTTAGGAAAAGTCAACTGGTTAGGAAAAATCAGTCAGGGTTTACTAGAGAAACAGATATAACAAAAGACAGGTTTAGGATGAATATAAATAAGCACCCCAGCTCCCTTCTGAGCCACATAGTCAACCTTCTAAACTTCTCAAATTAACACAATAAACAACATCCCAGAAGGGTAAGGGCATGTCCTTTTACCCCAAGATGCACAACAGCTGAGTCGCTCAGCCAAATCTCTAGACTCCCCAAGTTGACACAATGTATCAACCATAACATCAACCCTTGCAGAGCTTTATACACTATATCAAATAATTCTGTCTTAATTCTAAAGCAAATTGAGCCATGCTGGGTGTCTTAAGCAGAGAGGAGGTGGGGTGGGAATGGGGCTGACATCACCAGGTTTACATTTTGGAAAGATTATCCTGTCTACAGTGTGGAAAACGGATGGAGGCCATAAGAATGTAGTGTTTGATTGTATAAGTAAACTTTCTATTTGGAAATATTACTAAAATAGAGGATCTCTGTCACATTACATGGAATAAAGATATGATCACCACTTCTCAGTTCAGTCAACATTTATTATGCATTATCTGTGTACTGTTTTAGGTGCTGGGTGTATGAATGGCAAAATGCAGATTTGTGTCCTTCTGAAGTTTCTATAATGGACAAAAGGTACATGTAAGCGGTAGTTTGTGATAAGCAAGTGCCAAAGAAAAGTTTTAAAATGTAGAACACATAAAAGGGGAAATGGAACAGAAACAGAAAAAGATTGCAGGTAACTTTAAAGAGGGTGACCCCAATGTTCCTCTTTGAGAAAGCATGTTATAAGAAGACTTGAAAGAAATGAAAGTCCCTGCTGTGGTGGCAGCATACTGGGTGTATTTATGGACCCGCGGGGAGGCTGGTATGCCTAGACCAGTGAACACAGGGCAGAAAGCAGTGATGATCCCAGAGAAGGAAGAGCACCCCTTGCAGGCTGAGTTTTGAAGGCCACTCACTGTATGGACAGGAAGGGCCCTGTGGTGGGGGTGAGAAGCCACTGCAAGGCTTTGATTAGAGAAGTGACAGGATCTGACTGTTTTTAAAGAGTCCTTCTGCTGCTATGTTGAGAACAGGCTGTAACAAGGCAAGAGTGGAAGAACAGAGACCAGTCATGACACTCTACAGGAACTCAAGTGAGAGCTAAGGATGGTCAGACTCTCATACTGAATGAACTTCTGAATGGCAGCAATAACCGGGCACAATGAAGGAAGATCTCTAAAACCCTGAGATAAATTATTTTAATGAGAAAATGCTAATACCCAAACTATCCATTGGGGAATATGAGAAGAATAATAGAACTTTTTGACATGAGGAAGGCACCAAAAGAAATCTCCCATTTACCAGTTAAGAGGAGATTCTAAAGAACGCACCACCTCAAAACGAGAAGCTCGGCCAACAAAGGGGAGAGTGTAAGTTCTAAATAATTTGCAGCTTTGTTTGAATAAAGAACAGAACAGAGACAGAGAGGGTTTTTTTTTCATTCATAATATTTCCCTGGTTCAACGAATATATCATATCTCACCCCAGTAAGACTGGTCAGTATGAAAAAGTCATCCAATAACAGATGCTGGCGAGGCTGTGGAGAAATAGGGACTCTACTGCACTCCTGGTGGGAATGCAGACTGGTGCAACCACTGTGGAGAGCCGTTTGGAGATTTCTCAGCAAACTAGGTCTAGAGGTTCCATTCAAACCAGCTATTCCCCTTCTGGGTATTTTCCCAGAAGATCTGAAAACATCATATCACTCTGATATATGTGCACCCATGTTTATAGCAGTACAATTTGTAATAGCTAAAATGTGGAAGCAACCCAAGTGTCCATCCACAGAAGACTGGATTAAAAAATTGTGGCATTTTTATATAATGGAATATTATTCAGCTATAAAGAAAGACAGTTTTGGGGACTTTGTAGGCAAGTGGTCAAAACTGGAGTCCATACTCATAAGTGAAATAAATCAGCGATACATGTGCAGGCAA
>PVLD010027053.1:0-21309 GCA_004027595.1 Dinomys branickii
TGACTAAATTTGCATGTCTGTATATGGGTCCATACATCTACAATTCGAAGATATCAATGGATAAAGCAACAACTACTGTTGAGACCATATCACCTTGTCTATAGATTAGTTGTGATTGTACTATTTTCTATGATAATGGGTGTCTGTTTGTCAATATGTTTTTGTACTTTTATGTTTCTAAAATAAAAAAAAATAATATATGAATGGTGTCCTTTTGGCTGATAATAAAGACCTAAGGCCTTTCCTACAGATGGCATGGTAAACATTGCGTTAGAGTTTTTAAACACACTGGTTACATTTCTCAGGTGATACTGTAACTCTTGATATAAACTTATATATCAGCACTGTTGCATTTTTTAAAAACCTATAAGCCTCTTTCCTTACTTGTAAAGGAAGGTAATAATGCATAAGTAGCACATATCTCATCAGTTATTTTGATGATTTAATGGTACCATGTAAGTATGACCAGGTAAAGTCTTTGCTGAGCTCTTTGCTAAATTGCTAGACCCTCTAGGCCCTATATAACAGTTCCTGACCCTTACTACTCGATGCAAACCTGATATCAAATGTATGTCCAAGTGAGCACCCAACACACAATAAATGCTCAAAAAATGTTGATGAGCATGATTATGTATTCAACAGGAAAATAGATTTCTGTAGGAGTCAGCAAGAGTTCTTTAACTAAAAATAGTCAAACAGAAGTAACAGAACCATTTATTGGAAATAAGAAGGGATTAATATATGAAGCTATTTATTGGCTTTCATGATTTAAGTTGTCTTGATTACTTTTCTCCATTGCTGGGACAAAATACCTGATGCCCAAAATTAAGGAAGGGAAGGTTTGTTTAGCACACAGTTCATGTAAGTTTTGGTCCATACTCAGCTGGCTCCATCATTGCATGAGGATTTGGGGGGACATGCAGACATAAAGCATAAAATTCCACCCTTGGCCCCCCAAAGACTCACGCACATTCCTTTATACAAAGGGCATTTAGTTGGTCCGCAAGAGCTGCCAAAGTCCTAACAGTTTCAGTATTGCTGAAAAGTCCCAGTACCAAATCTCCTCTGAGATGTGAGGCAAAAACTTAGCTGTGAGCATCTGTACAAATGAAAAGCTAAACACTTCCAACATTCAATGGCACAAAATAAACATTACCATTCCAAAAAGTACGAACAGGGGGATACAGAGCATTCAGACCAAAGCAAGTCCAAACCCAGCAGGGCTAACACTATGGGATTTAAGTACTTAACTGGTCATGCCATTAGAACAATACACGTTATTTGTAAGTTTTAGTCTTATATTACTGAATGGATTTAGACTGAGGTTCTGTAAATATTAAGCAGTTGGCCTCAAATCTGTTATGTTTTTAAACTGAGAACTAAGAAAAGAAGCAACCAAGTGCGTCCTCTATGTGTGACCTTTAGACTGTTGTTCCAATATATTTTCCTCATCTTGACCTGCTGGAAAAATGAGAACCGACATGTATTCCCAGAGTAACCTTCTCTGACAACCCACAGAAGGCTAGAATAGAATAGAATAAAAATTAGACTCTCTCCATTCTCTTTCTGCTTAATATGTTCTAAAAATAGTTTGTAAAAATCAAATTTTATCTCTTTTCCTTGTAATATTACTAATGGATGCCATTAAGTGTGTATTTTAAATATTTGACTTTGATTTCTGTGTAGCTCAATGTATATATTTCTCCCTATGCTTAGTATTCTTAGATTTCTAGTATTCAGTTTCACAATTTTTATACCACTAAAACTTGGCATTGATGTATTTGCAACTATTTCAAGCTGGATTTCTTATTTTGAAAAATGAATTCAATTATTTTCTCAGTTATCATTATTTGCATTTCATCTCTTCAATAATTGAATTTACTTCACTGCTCCTCTTGATAAGTGTGTTATTAAAATTATTCTTGGCCATTTCTTGTCCATGCCTTTAAACATGTGTTTTAAAAGAGAGTTGTAGTCATATACCCAGTACCTAATTTCCTTTAGTATTAACATCTTATAAGTTTCATTTGTTAGAATTAGCAAATCAATAGTGATACTTTATCGCTACTGAAAGTCTATATAAATTATTTACTCCGATTTTCTTAGTGTTTACCCATGTCTCTTTTCTGTTTCAGCATACCTTATTACACAACTTTGTCATATCTCATTAGATTTGTCTTGCTGTGGCAGTTTCCACATTTTCCTTGGTTTTGATAACCTCAAAAGTTCTGAGGGGTACTGGCTAGATATTTTGTAGAATGTCCCTTAACTAAGACTTGTCTGAGATTTTTTTTCCTCATGTTTAGAATTAGGATATCTATTTTGGAAAGTAAGACCACAAAGGGAAAATATCCTTCTTGTCACATCAGATCAACATCCTTTATTACTGTTAATAAATAATATGACCTTAAATATCAACTTTTTTTCAAAAAGCAATTCCTTCACCTGAAAGCTAACTTGGAAACCAAGTGTCTGCAGATGTATTGCATTCATGATTGGGGTCATGTCCTCCAGACTGTTTCCCACTATCTCATTATGTACATCATGCATTGGTTCTAATGAGGATGAGCCTGGAAACTAACATCCCTGTGATTAACTCAATGGCATTAGTCCAGTGAGGAGCTTGTGGGTCATAGTGGGATGGGGAACATACATTCAGTGCCTTGGAAGACAGTCCTGTAAAAAATAAACAGTGGTTAGGTTCTACAAATGTTGACTCCTTGTCCTGGAAGCAATCCCTTTTCAGATATGTAGTACCAAACTACAAACTATTAAAGAATCTTAAGTATACAAATGGAGAGAAAGGAATATATCAAAGAAAAAAATCACTCTTATGCACTAATGCATTCTCTAGACTAACACCTGGACCTAAAGCAGCATGACTAACTTTAGATCCCCCTGCTTGCAGTGAGTTGGCTGCCTTTGACAGGACAAAGCTTGATAGGAATTTCTGGGAGACAATTTCATGGTTTCAGCTACACACTTGGGGGAATGAATGGGCTGGTGCAGGTTGTGTCAACAAACTGAACCCTTTGCTTGCTCATTCACCTCAGATGAAATTAAAGACAGAGCAACCCCTGCTTAAACTAAAGAATCAGACTGATCCCCAGAATTATAAATTAGAACCCTCAATTTTTCTATTTTTATATTCATTTTACCTTACAAGAGCTTCTGAAAAAATCTCCACAAAATATTTACATTTTCTATCATTCCTTAATCATTTAATCATATTCATTGTATACAGATATTCATTTTAATAGTATAGGACCAAATCATACAAGGGCTTTGATAGATTTTGTTATTGCTTAGGTTAGATTCCAGATTTTCCAAGGAAGTATTTTATTTTCACTGATTATGAAAGATAAAATTAATCTGTGGTTTATTTCTACTAATTATAACTCTACTAATTATTTTACAAGAGGGAAAATTATTCTCATTGATTCTTATAATATGAAGTTATACTTATGGAGAGAATCATTATTTACAACAGAACAAAACATATGTGTGTATCCTTTACATACAAAACCAGTTAGATCTTAAGAGTTCTTAGAGGTATTATATGATATGTAATATATATTGTGTATGGTGATAACTAATGAAATATTTTTCTACCCATTCTATTTAAGGAAGGACTAACAATCTCTTCTGTTTCTGTCTTAAATAGGATTTGCAACTTTACTCATTTTTCCTCTTTAAATCAAAGTAGACTGTAGAAGTCAAATGTAATGAACTTATACTTTATTAAAACTGGTTTTCTTCAGAGGATTTTTATTAGGTTCTCATGGTTTAATGCTTCCAACCTGTAGTCTAATTGTTCTTTTAACATACTGTATTTTAGGCTTAAAATGATGAAGTTCTCTATGATGTGGCATGAAGCAAAATTAAGTACTGAGTAAGTACTAACTTTCAATGAATATTTTAAAAAAGAAACCCTCTGGTTAGCCCTAGGCATAATGACAGAAGATAAGATCTTAGGTTAACTAGAAATAACTTTACCTTAGCCCATTTCTTGTTACCATAACAAAGTTATGGAAGCTGAGTCATTTATGAAGATAAGGAGTTTATTTAGCCCATGGTCCGAGAAGTACGAGAGTATCTCCCAGCATACGTGCTCAACTTCTGCTGAGGCCTCATTCTGCATTGCTTCTTGGTAAAGAAGAGGAAAGGGGAAGAGGGTGTGTGTAGAAGGAGTCTGTGAGAAACTGAAACGAGACCAGGCTCACTTTATGATAACCTGTTCTTATCAGAGTTAATCCAGTCTCAAAGGCTAGCCATTCCTTCATGAAGACATTAATGCATTCATGAGGGCAGATTTCTCATTATTCGCAATGCCTCTTAAGGCCCTCAACAGCTCTCAGTGTTAATATCTTGAGGAGCAAAGCTCAACATGAGTTTTCGTGGGAAACAAATCTTATTCAAATCATAGCAAATCTCAATGTGATAACTCACGTAAAACCTATAGGATCATAAAATACATAATTATTAGAGAACATCTCCAGAGGAGCATGTAAGCCACATAAGGGATGGCAGTACTGTCACTGACCATCAGCAGGGATAATTTGTCGGGGCACACCTCAGGTACACAAATAGATGTGTGGCATACATGAATAACAAATGCATTTCATCATTTGCAGTGAATACGGAATGAGCACACAAGGAGACCAGGAAACTTGAAATGTTCACACATAACTTGCCACCTCTTAAAAAAAAAAACCAAAACAAAGCAAAAAATCCACAAACTCTCCAAAGAGTAATGGTGAGAAATGAAGTGTTTCAGGCACTGAATAATGAAGGCTTTGTGATAACTTCAGTTCCCTAAACAAAATATGTCTTATGTCATCATCTCAACATATGAACACATCCAAGATTTTGAAGAAAGCCCAAAATAACTTTCAGTTTTTAAGTGAGAAAAGGAAAGGAAAACAGAAGTATGTTCTTAGCTCATCGCTATGTTGGGCAGAGGTGCACTCTACCATGATTACTGTCAGATTCTCAGTGTAGCTCTAGCAGTACACTGCAAAACCGTTGTTGCCTGACTTTAAATGGAAGAGGTTCCACAAAGAACTGAATAAGGGAAGAATGTGGGAAATGTATAGGTTGTTTCAAAATATTGTCATAGCTGAGGCTGTCAATTTCTCATTTCTACAAAACCAATTAACAAATGCAGTAGCGTTGTCTCTTTCACCTTTGCCAGTTGTTCTGAGGACTGAGTTATGAACCTAGTTCCAAGTGAGCATAGTTTGGGTCATGATGAAAATCAGTATGTAGTCATTTTTCAGTAGGAGCTGTTAAAAGCAGGATGGTGAGAATGTAGTTATCAGGAGAATATAAGATGATTTTTGGAGAACAGCATAACAGAATTATACGGGTATAAAAGAAGCAAAGAAATGAATAAAAAGGAAAAGTGGAATGGGGTAGAGATTTTAGTCTTAGAAAACTCGGTGGAAGATTGTGCCAAGCATTTCCACAACTTACCCAAGAGGCTTTAATTTATTTAACATAAATCAAGAGGAAAGGCTATGACATGCACAATTATTGATCTATTTTGCCGTTGGAAACTGAACCCTTTTGAACCACATCTCATTTTCACAGGCTGTACCTTAACATTTTATCTGTGGCAAACCACAAAGTTTTAGAATAAAGGGCTTGGAAATTGACCTATTTCATTAATAATTGGGCAGACAAGAAGCTTGATTACCAGAATATTTTTTCTCTACCAAATCATGTCTCCCTGATGAAACACATCTAGAATTCTCTTTAATAGAATTTCCAAAGGATAGGTGGATGAAACTTTTCTTCTTTTGAATTTTCCTTGATTGCAAGACATTAGCTAATTTCATCCCTTAGTTTCCTGTTAGTCAGTTACAGCTGCACATGCCACATTATCTGAATTGGAAATAGGCTTTAAAAATCATTCATTTGCATGCTGTATTAGGGGAAGAGGAAATTCTAATGGCAGCAGTTACTTGTCCTTTCTTGATGCTCTTTAAATTAAAATACTCAGCAAGCCCTGCGTAAATATGCCTTAAGCTTTTGGATTTTCCATGCTAGTATTGATTCTGAGGTCTTACATCATTTAAAGGGATTGCCATCCCTAGCATCGTAGATTTCGGTATCATTTTTGCTCAAGAGGAGAATGAGATTTTGGTAGTTCACAGTGTGTTGCAATCATACAAACTAGGGATTAAATCAGTAAATAATTCTGCTTTTATCTTTCTGAAAAGAGACAGTAACTAATGACCAAATATCCTAGACGAACCAAATCTCAACATTTCCATGTAAAACTTGTAAAAAAAGTTATCTGGTTTTGTCATTTTAGTTGGAGTATGAACTTGGTTATTACAGCAGAAAGGAAGTTAGCAATTAATCTGAGTATGTACAGTTTGGGGGCGAGAGTGCGGCTCTCCCATCAGGCCTTTCAGAGACTTACGCTTGTTCTAACTTGTTGCCCATCATCCTCTCTGCTATTATTCTCATCAGTAACATCCAAAATGGGTTCTTACATCATCCATGTTCCAGCCATTGGAAAGAACAAAGCAATGAGTGGTAACCACCTTTCCTTTGAAGACATGGAAAGTTTACAAACCTATCATTTCTCCTTACATACTATTTGTGAAAACTTTGTTAAAAGGCCATGTTTTGCCTCATGAGAGATAGAAAAGTTCATTCCTTTGTCTGGTTGGCTATGGTTAGTATTAGAAACTCTTGTTATGTAACAAGTGGGGGTTAGATTTTGTGAGATAACTACAGTTTTCTGTCCCATGTCCTAGTTCTTAGGGTTGAACTAAGGATCAAATAAGTGGTTGATGGAGAAAAGATAGAATGTTAGCTGGTGACACCATAAAAATGGTGTAGCTAGTTTTAGAATTACTCCTAGTACTGGGTGGGAACAAGTTGAATGTCCTTAAATAAACCCCTGATTATAGTCGCTATCTACAAAAAGAGACTTGAGCTAACTGATCTCATTGTTCTTTTCCCATGGCCTGTGTATAATCTTACAATTATTTTGGGGGCCCTTTTAAAGAAACTGTGATCCTCATGCAGGACCTTTGTGCCTTGGCTGATTGCCTGGTATGAGCTTTTCTAATTCCATCACTTTTCTTTCTTTGGTCTCTTGATGTTGGTGGTCCTAATTTCTGTCCTGGCTTCTTCTGTCACTTGCTCTTGTCCTAAAAACTCACATCTTGATAAAGTCTTTGTATATTTTTTGTAAGGACAAGAACACAGTTGAAGATGAGAAGCTATCCCTGGGAAGTATGGCAATAATCAGGGCAGTTGGTCTGTAAATCACAGTTGGACTAGGCAATTAAGTAGGTCTCCTCCCCACTGAGAACCCTGAAGCATTGTAAATGTAGAACCTGGAACATTGCTGGATTTAGCCAGGAATTCAATATTAAAATGGGTCACTTCAGTCATATAATAGCACTTCACAGATAATAAAAAATGTTTAATAGGATTATCATAAATCTTGAGTTCAGCTTGGACACTTAGCTGCTGTCTTATTTTAAATTAGTTTGAAAGGGCCAGAAGGGAGACAGTGATGGTAACAGTTTCTTTGAATCAGAAGAAAATGTTAAGGTCATTTCAATCTATTTCCCCTGCAAAACAGAACTCTCTCTTCAATTTCCCAAACGTGTTCATTCTTTTTGTTTGATAGGAAATGCATATCTATCTGAGGCAGTCTATTATCCTATTATTTACAATACTGAGAAATTCTCCTACTGTATGATGATTTTTTTTTTTTTGTTTGTTTGTTTGCTTTCAATTACCTCTGTGTGGATTATCTCAACTGGGCTTCATGGAATGCAGTGAGAATTGACTCAGTTACATTCTCCTTGACTTTGTTTCATTGTCTGACACTAAAATGCTGGTATGAAGTCAGCCCTGTTGGCCAAATATTTACTGAATCCTGCTGTAAGCCAAAGGCTGATCTCCTGTAGCTATGTGTCTTCCATGGTTGGCTAGGTGATGCTATACTATAATAAAAAACAGCCTTAGCACCTTGTTGGCTTAAATCCAATAAAAACATATCTATATATCATCTCAAGTTTGCTTCATGAGGTCCTCAAGCTTAATGAAGACTTCCTGATCTGAAAGATTGTTGGTTAATGTGGAAGCAGGAAAGGAACGTTCAACTAGAATGCTTCCCTTAAAAACTTGCAGTCAAGAGAGACCACAGCTTGCATTTACATAGCACTGGCTAAGGCTTATCTTAGAGAAAGGAAGTGCAGTACTACTGTGCATCTGAAAGGGGAAGTGTTTGAAAGTATTCACTCCTCAAAAAATACTAATGAAAAACATAATATTTGCTCAAAAATGAACAGTTTATTTTCGTTCTCATGTGTACAATATAGTCACTTCCTCCCAAAGGAGACAATCATAAATTGTATACAAAGACAGCATAAATCTCATATACCACACTATCTACATAATCAACAGTAGCCTGTATCATGTGTGATGTGCTCTTTTTTGTTTGGAAGTGTATAAATTTTAAAAAATGTAAATTAACTTCCCACAGTCAAATATACACTGGGTAAATTATAATAGGATAACATCTACAAATACTGCAGTTTGCAAAGGGCATAATTAAAGCTATGTTATGGACAATAGTCTGACTCACAGAAGGTTTGCTTCCCCACAGAGCCATGGCTAGGTTACCTTCGGGTTGGGACGGTTCCTTGTGAACACCCTGTTTAAACTACCTGGGAAGCGCTCCTTCGTCCCTTGTTCTTGCTAGCTCTCTGCGAAATTCTTTGCTGTAATCCTTCATAGAACATCTGAAAAATGGGTGTTGAAGACTATGACTTTTTTTCAGGCCTGGGCCAATTTCTAAATCTGCTTTCTGTTTACAGATGGTTGCCAGATGAAGGGTTGAGTTAAGCATCGATCAAAACTATCCTCTTTTAATCCACAGTGGTTATTTGAAATGGCAGCAAAACTGTGAACAGTTTGTGGGTGTCTTATGTATTTGGTTCCAAGCAGCACATTGTGCTAGCAATCCCACCCACAGTGCTTTGTAAAACATAGCTCTTACAGCAGCTATGTGTTCTGAGTCTATGCATCCCCAAATCTTGCTTCACTGTAGACACTTTGAGCCAACTGAGCTTTGGGCCAGGACACATCATTAAGTCACATTTCTGGGACATACATTTTAGTTAGGTCTCGTGCCAGTACACCTTAATCCAGTCACAGATACATATTTATATGTGTGCAAAGGACATGTTCTTAATTTGATCTCTGCTGTAAGAATAAGTTTAACTTGATCCTCATTGCTCAAGGACTGTGGATTTTATCTTTTGCTATGGAGGCTGGAAAGCAGTTGGAAAGCAGTTGTCTTTATGTTCCTGTATTCAGGGACTCTTGATTTCTTTTTCAGTTTTTAATGCAAGCCAGTTAATTTTTTTTCTGACAAAACTCAGCTAATAAATACAAATGCCACAGATATTATTTCTCTAACCTCTTCTTTGGGAATATGGAGTTCATGGTATATGTGGTCTTCCTATCAATTTATTATAGGTAAGAATTTTGCCAGATGTTTTCCCACTGTTCAACTAATAATGTTTTCCCCAACTTAATTCCTAGTTGCTTAACCAATAACATATAATGAGGCTTTTCGTTTGTTACAGCTGCCTCTTTTTCTTGAGCAGATGGCTATATAAGTCAAAATGTTCTATATAATTCTCTGGTAAAAAACACCTACAAAATTATAGTAGTGTAAACAATAGTGGTTTATTTATTCTTCACACTATATGTATATTGGGTAATAGAGGTTACATGAGAGTGTCTTCACATAAGAATATAAGTGAGGGAAACTTGATATTTTGAACACCACTCAGTAACATGGTAGGAGAAAGGAAAATTTATTGGCTATTGATCATAAATAAAATGTCAGTGATAGCCACATTTCATTGGTAAACATGTCACATGACCACATCACGCATAAAGAGGTACAATATTGCTAGCAGAATATGCTTAGGAGATAGAAACTTTAATTATCATTATTAACCTTGACCTATTCCTCTTAATTTCTGTAAAATTTAACTCATTATATTTGAAGCCCAGAAGTCCAAGGTTTTGAATATACTACCTTTTGCAAAAGTAACCTCTGAATGTAATTTAATTATTCAAGTATTTGCAGGGATAGGATATATTAATCAACTAACTATGATTTAAAAACTCCTATAATATCTGCTAAATTTTGGAGTAAAGAAAGAATAAATCCTTTGTAAAATAGGTCAAGAATTCTGCCTCAATCATTTATTTATTAGGGACAGAATGTATTTTATTTTTCAAATGAAGTCATTTATGACTCATATCATTTCATCAAGTCTTTGATCAATTAGAATATGCTTCTAATTTTCCCTTTGGTTGAAAATGAGTTATGCATTGTTAACATGCAGTTTAAGGGCCTTAGGGTTTTATTAATATGTCCAGAACAAAAGATTACATTCTTTTAAAAGAACCAGAATGCTCAAAAGTGAACCAAGTGCTGGGGAGACAGAGATGTATTTTATCCACAAGAACAAGCACAGTTCTTTTTAATTATGTGGTTTAATTGCATTAACATGTGATTCATATTCACTAAAAACAAGGAAGAAAATAATTGCAACAACTAGACACGAAAGTTGTATACGATCATCTATTTTATTGTTAAAAAATCAAAAAAGTAAAACAAGACCAAAAAAAGCACAAATGGGTACACAGGGTTTTTGGAAATCATTTTGTATGATTTGTAGAAACAATCAAACAGCTATAGGATCCTCTGAGGTCTGCTAGCATAGTTGTGCTTATTATTTTTGCTCTTATTTTAGTGTTAAAAGAAATGTCTCAGAACAAAATGGTTGGTAAAATAGAAAATCTTCTATCTATACAGAATACTTTCTTTATAAAACCAAAGTCCATCATATTTATCTCTGCACATAATTACCATAGACATTCAGAGTGTTTGAAAAAGAAATTAGAGTGGCCACAGGTCATAGAATTAACAGGAACCTTAAAAGCTCTGTAGTCACCGTACCACCAAGATGTGTGAAACAGCCTCTCCTCCAGTTTCCCTTCCTGCGGGTATCCCCTCTTTCAAACACATCCTGCACCTCACTGCTGAATCAATCTTTCGGAAAATCCTCCTTTCTCAATCTGAAACTAAGATGCAAATGACTTTGATTCCCTATTGTTTATGACGTAAAGTCCAGAGGTTTGGTTGTAGCATACAAAATTCTTCCCAGTCTGTACAATAATTTCCTTTTGTTTCCAAGAGAACAGCAATTCCCCTTTTCTAATGTGTCACAATATTTCCCTTCTGAGATGCTCTCCCTGCTGTGGCAACCAGAACCTATGGTCTGACTCCCCACAAAGACCCCACGGATAGCGTTCCATCCTTAAAACTTAGTGTTAGAACTTTTTACTCTCTTTCCTCTAATAACTGCTACATGTACACATTCTGTTTTTACAAAGAAGTACAATTATCAAGTCATGAAATTGTTTAATGAGCCAAAAAATATCTTTTTAAAATTTCTGACCAGGCCAAGGCTTTAGTTAAGTACCGAAGAGAGGTTAGTTTATTGACCGGCGATGTGGTCTAATCTCTATCTCCTGCAAATTCATAAACTAGTACATAATCAATATCCATTTTAGTTTTTCATTCTCTAAAGCTTGAAATGCTTCTTAATAATGCTGTCTCTTCCTGCCTCATTTTCACATGACAACCACAAAAAAACCTTACTTCAGTATTTCTTCTGAGGTTTTACTTCTTATCTGGGTAACACCAAACTCGTTATTATCAGTGTGAGTTAAAATCTCTTTTGATATTTTTAAAACATAGATTAAGCTTCCATATTCACTAATTTAACAGATCAGAGAAAGAACAAGCATTTACTTTTAGAAAAACTCTTTTGGCAATTGTGGTGGGATCTTCCCTTTTGGGAGCTACTGCTCTGACTCTTGACAATGTCTATATTTCTCAGGATGTGAAGAAACCAAACTAGTCCTGATCATTTATGGTAACTTTCATCTTCCATCTGTACTGTATGTTTCACAGAGTAGTTCATAATATATTGGCTTTAGGTATAAATTACTGATAGCTCCACGACTGCCTCCTCCATGAGATGTGAGTCTGTCTTATCACTGTTATTTTATATCTCTTTACAATGTGCTTTATAAACCACTTGAAATAGAAGCATCCAATGGTTTTGTAAATAGGTAGATTATTTGGCTCCACCATAGACTTATTTATTTTTATTTGTACTAATATTTGGAAACTGCTTGTCATAATTACATTTTTTTGCTGAGAAAAAATACCCAATGCTCAAAGCTAAAGGAGGAAGTTATTATTTGGTTTACAGTTTGTAGAGGTTCAGTCCATGGTTGACTGGCTCCAAGGGAGGGTGGCATGGCAGACCAACAGCATGGAACAGAAACACTTCGTGCTGGGCAGAAAGTAACAAGGGACTTTAGGAGCATCTTTCTTCCCCTTTGCTACTCTGTCTGGGCTACCAGGATTAGGGTGGTGCCAAAGCAATCAGTGGACGGACTTAGCAATCACCCAGCCTTAATCATAGCATCACATCCTCTAGAGTAAGCCTCCTGTGAAAAAGGCCCACCTATGACTGCATGAAGTTTTGGGCAGACATTGAGACACAAGCTATACCACCACTGTAAATCTCTGCTAACCATTCTATGATGTAATCAGGCGTATCAATCATAGCAAATCTCAATTATAGAGTAGTTTTGAAAACTCATAGGAGAATTGGGAAAGGATGAATAATTTCAGCACATTTACTTAAGCTGGTCATTATGTAATTTAAGGTGTAGCTAAGCTTATAGATGATCCAAAATTGCATTGCATAATGAGACAGAACTGTGAATCTCTCTCACAGGGGTGAGTGGTTCAAAGCAACAGGGTAATTGTGCCCCATAAGATCATCCAAAGACTTAGGACAGAGACTCGTCCCTGTCAGCTGAGCATGTGTCTTTCTTTCAGATCAGTGGGAGCCCTCGGAGGTGGGGGAGATAGGCACGGAAGAGGCCCATCCCACTTCTTCTGGTGACTTGTTGGCATGTGCTTCGTCTTTGTACACTCGCCTCTCACTGGTGTTTAAATTATATCAATTTCTTATTTATATATTCTGCCACTGTATTACTGGTTTGATCATTATTGTATGTCTCTAGTTGTCTTCCTGAGAAACCACTTTGAAGATATCAATGTTATACAACAACCATTGTTAATTTCCTACCACTTTGTCTGTAACTCTGTATTGTTCTTTTGCTATTTTTTAAAATGGATATCTGTTTGTTAATATGTTTTCTTCTTTATTCTTAAAATAAAAAAAAATCTGTCATTGTATTACAAAAATAACTTGATCTGGCATATGCTTCTTTTCCCAAAGACACTCCAATTGTTCTATGAGCTTTCCCTTGAGGCCCTATTCGTAATCTTCTGCTTTACTTTTTCAGGAATATAGTTCACTGTGTGGGTTGAATTTGCTTCTTCTGCCCCCTTTGAAGAACAGCGCTCAATGCTCTGATTTCATCCACTTTGCATGTCCTCCTCTGCACTCTGTGCACTCTTGGGGAGCTCATGGCCCCATAACATCCCCTGCCGACTCCAAAGGTGCCATGTTGCTTATATTTAGCTATTGCACAAACCTCTGATCCTTGGAGCTTTGCTCTTGTATCTTACTACATTTTTCATTTGTCCACTGAACATTCAGCTGTTGCAAGTGCGGGCTGTACAAAACTACTGTACCAGAATTTGGGAATGGAGAATTGGTCTCTTCCCATAAGGTGACTATTATAGCTATGTAGCTACATATGTAGGTATGGACTATATGTAGCTATGGAGGCTGAAGCTATCTCAACATGTACAGTAATGTTATGGGTGTTGAGTTTAAAGTATAAACAAGCATAATGCAATGACTTGAAGTTCAGAAAAATGACAAATCCAAAGCTTTTTCTTCTTAATTGTTGATTTTCTGGTAAATGATATTATTCTATTGTTTTTCTTATTTCACTTAAATGAAGAATCTTTTCCATTCAGTTTTTTTTTATCTTTTAAATCTTGATATCCTTGATCTGGTTCCTATGTATGTGGACCATTCTCTCAATTTCCTCAGTGACCTAGCCTGCTTTCTACTCTTTGTGAGATTCAGGAGTTGTTTTGAGCCCTTCACAGCTTTGGCTGGAGCCACTGACATGCTGCGGCTTTTCCTGTCTGTCCATATTCCTGTAGAAATTCCTATTCTGATTTTCACCTAAGTATAAACCCAATGCAGTGCATGATCTGACTTTGTGAACTCTCTTCCTTCTGAAATATTCTTCCACCTGAATGCTTCCTATAAGCACCTGAAACTCTGGAACTGCAACCTACTCTCAGACTGCTCAGCAAAATTAAGGGTGCTTTCATATCAATATTGTGGTACTTTTATGTTAGAAGTCTTTATATGTCTCCAAATCATTTCTGCTGCTTTCATTTTATCAAAGATAAGCTGATCTAAGTGAAATAGAATATTTTATTTCAGTGTTATAGTTCATAGAAGGCAGTATTTAAACCCAAATGTTCTGAGTTTAGACTTCATGAGCCTACTGAATTCTCTGTATAAGAAATGTTTTGGCTCTTTTGTGTAAATTTGTTTTTGCTGTGAAAATTTCTTTATCTTCTATTAAGATAAGGCAAATATTTATTCTTTATATTGTATTAGGTATCAGAAGTAATCTAGAGAAAAATTAAGCTATATAGAAGGTATACATAAATTATATGCAAATATTATGCTATTTTATATAAAAGGCTTGAATATCTGCAGATTTTGGCCTTCACTGGGGTCCTAGAAGCAGTTTCCCACATATACCAAGGACCAGGTGTGTTTGTGTGTGTGTGTATGTGTATGTTTTCCCTGTGTGTAGTTGTCTGTGCATCTCTGTTATGGTTTGTGTCTGGATGTCCCCTCAAAGCCTCGTGCAGTCATGGGGGCTTCTAGAGTTTATGACTGATCCACGGTCCAGTGTTGGAATTGTGGGTGTGAACACTACACCGCCCTGGGGCGGGCAGTTTGCACACAGTGTAAGGGAGGGAAGGAGGCTGCTTCCTGTGCTCCTCCGTTTTTGCCTTTGCTGCTTTTGCTGTAATCTGCTGCCATGAACGGTTGCCTGGTGCCATGTGCCACTCTATCTTGGAGCCAGCCGACTATGGACTGAAATCTCTACAAACTGTGAGCTAAATAAACTTTTCCTTCCTTAATTCTGGGCATCAGGAATTTTGTCTCAGCAATGAGAGAAAAATAACAGACAATCTCAGACCTAATTGTTTTACCTGTCACTACATTTTGGGATTTAGAGTTTGAAAGCTACTGTTTTCTGTATCTGGTAATTAATGCTCCTTTTGCTACCTGTCATATAAGTTGCTTAGCACAGCAGGGTGAAGAGATCATCTGCCTCCTGTCAAGAGTTTTTTAAGACTTTCTGCCTTTAACTCAGAAAGGTCTATTGTATATGGGTAAATGTTCTCACGTTTAGCAAAAAATTGTTTTCAGATTGAAGTAATTAATAACAAGTGTGTTGATAGACCTGGTCACATCTTCCCAATAGGAGCTTTCAGAATTTAAAGAAAGGGACAGCTTGGGTAGCTGCTGGTCTCTGTTGCTGCTACCACGCTTTGGGTTGATAACTTAAAAACGTTACTTGAGCAAAATGGTCTGGACATTGTTCTAGGTTATAAAGGTACACATGAGAGCTATGCGGAGTTAACAGGTTGAAGGAGATGGTTCACTGTGGGTTCAGAAATGTGCGCCATCTGCATACTACCAGTCCTGGACAGGCAAGAGAGACTGTGCCCTTTCTTTCAGCGGTAGAATTTTGCAGTGGTTATCAGCTTTGTGAGAATGAGGTCTACATCACCTGATAGCCTGTGACAAAGTCCCAGCTGAACTTCTCCACTTTTGTCCTTCCCACACCTGTTGCCACAAACAGCTGCTCTCTCCTCCTTTCTGCGGTCCTGCAGGACACTGAGGGGAATCTGGCTCCTTGCTCTCCCTGTCTTTGTGGCTCAGACTCTGATTTCTCTCTAGTTGATGCTTACAGTACAACATATAAACCTGCTCAAATGCAAGTCATGACAATAAAATCAAAATAATAATAACAATTAAAGAACAAAAGCACTTTTTTCCAAAGCTATGGCTTTGGCGGGGGAGGCAGCACCTCTCAGTGTTGCTGTGCTGCGATCCAGCTCACTCTTCAGGTTACAGCCAGGCTTTTGGCCGTCTCTGCCAAAACTTACTCCAGTAATGACTTCCTGTTATCATAGCCAACAAACACTTCTGGTCTTGCTTATTTGCTGCTCTGAGAATTTGCCACTGTTAGTTACTCTTTTTCCGAATTCCGTTCTCTCTTCTTCCTGTTTCTTCTGTTCTCTTTTCCCTCCCACTCTGGAAGTTCATTTTCAGTCTCCTTGGTCCCTGCTTTTCTCTGCTGGTTCATTAAATGCTGCTACCTGGCATTCCTTCCTCCTTGAGCTTCCTTTCGGACACCACTCTCTGGGCGTATCATTCAGTCCTCGGGCCTCATCCTCCATCTGTGGTCACCCACTCACTCTGCACCTACGCTTGGGAGCATCTTTCCCTGCATGTCCCACAAGCAACGCAAGCCTCTCTCATCTTGTTCTAGCTCATCATCTTCCTTCCGCCTTGCTGCAGTCCTCCTAGCTCTCCCTGGTGGGCTGTGGTATCCAAACTGCCGCCCTGTCATCCAAGCCACACACTTAGAGGTTTCACAAACACATTCAGATATTCAAATCTATCTCCCTGGGTACCTGACTGACCTGCCGACTGACTGACTGACCGTGTGTATGTATGTACATATGTATTTTATTTTGAGGCAAGGTCTCATCCATAGGTCCAATTGGCCTTGAACTCACAGCATCCTCCTGCCTCCACCTCTCGCGTGCTGGAATTGTAGGAGTTCACTGCCACACCTGCCTGGACATTTGAGTTTGCTATCTTTATGTCTGCAGTAGTTTTTCACTTTGTCCCCTCTTCTCTATTCCTGTAGCTACTACTTAGTTCAGGCCTCATCATTTCTCACTTAGATAACTGCCATGACCTTCTAACGGATTTTCTTGACTTAAGAAAGTCAGCACTGCAATATTTTCTCCCTGAATATTGTCTCTATTCTCATGTACTCTTATCAGGACATGCTTTATGGGAGCATATTGTTCCTCTGATTTAAGTAATTTACACTGCTTTAGTCATTGGGATGGCGTCCAAGCTCCTTAGCATTGATTGTATTCAGGACCCTTGGAGATGTGGGTCCAGGCTGTCTCCTCCCTTGGGAGAACCCTTTCCCTCTCACCTCTGGGCCTCTGCACACTGCATCTCTGCTGCTCACGAAGGCCTAGCAGCATGCTTTGCCTCAGTCAGTCCCCCTTATGAAGCATCCCTGACTCCTTCTCTGTGCAGGCCCTTCCCTCGTAGGAATGAGGTTCCCTGCCATCATGCCCCGGTGCTCTTCAGGGTCTCCTTCTACAGCATCCTACGCATTCTATGCCACAGCTCTGCCACATGTGCTACGGCGGTCTGTGGACTGTGCCATCCTAAGAGGATCTGGCTTCTTTGAAGGTAAGTCCAGGTCTTCTTAGGTTTGTTTCCCAAGCACTGAGCATAGGGTCTTACACAGAGGAGGAAGCCTCAACTTAATGAGTGAGTGGCTTGCAGCTGTTTTCTTCGGCATGGTTGCACATTGTTTGAATATTGCTTTTATTTCTAACTTAAACCAGAAACTTTCTCCTGCAGCCACTATTTTTAAGTTATTCAAACTGGATACTATTGTTTTCAATGGCCCCCTAGTTTTAGGTCACGTATCTGCCCCTTTAAGTCTTCTCCGGGGCCATGTTTGATCACTTTTATATGAGTTGGAGGAATGAAATATTGTGGCCTCTCCTTTGTTTTCCGACTTGCTCCCTTCCCCACTCCTCTCTTTATTAGCCATTTCCTTCGTTCTTCTGTGCGTTTTTATGGGATCTGTTTTCTTTTCCTTTCTCTAAAAGTACTCTGTCACCTTTTGTTCTTTCCTACTAGTCAACCTCTGGCTCATGACAGATTAATATTGAGAAAATTTTGTTTTGAATATGACATGGTTTTTCTTTGTGCTCAAAAGGGTACACTCAGGACAATAACAGGTTGGGTAAAGGACTGTTTATTACAAACGAAATTGAAAAAATTAGAATAAATCTACTGATCTATCATGGTCTTTATGCGATAAAATCAGATAAAGTGACTAATCACACAGAATACTTAGTTGTTTCTCCACACTTAAATTCACCTTTGTGACTTTTCACACACTTGGCTTTAGCCTCTTCAGGATCTTTTGTCATCGTAAGGGATAGTCTGCGGTTTCTCAGTGTTTTGATTTGCATATCTCTCATTATTAAAGACTTAAAAGTATTTTCATATCAATCTTGGCAATTTTGGCTTCTCTTTTCATGCATTTGCCTAGTCATATGTTCTTTGTACAATTTCCCTCATTTTCTACAGAATTCCTGATTCCTTTTATGGAATCTACACTGTGCACTAATGACGAATCCTTTGTCACTAATGGTCAGCTTCCATTACACATACCAGAGTGTGTGACTTCAGAGTCTAGATTACAATTTTCCTTTCCTCTTTATCTTGAGCCTTTAAATACATGATTTCAAATCCAACTAACAGTTTAATCTTTTATTGCCTTAACTTTCTCACCTTTGTTGGCTAGATAACTAATTGAACCAGCAGCAGGGATATCTTTTAGAACCTTCCACATTCAACCTTTCCGAACAGGAGTTTCTTTCTTTTACTGTAATTACTTGACCTTCCCACTCTCTCACCTCTTATCTCCCTTCTGAGCTTGACAGCACATCGATGAGCACTCCTCTTCCCCTATTTGGCACCTTGATGCAGGCATAGTTTTGTCCAAAAAGAATTTAGGAACCTTTGAGTCAAATATTTTCTTCTCCAAGAAACCACATAGACCTCCAGTGAGCTCTGCATAGTCAAAACAGCCTGCCTGTGATGCTTTGTGTTTAGCTTGAGTGTCCTGCTAAGCTGTAAGTCGTTGGAGGGCAGGTGTGTTATTGTAACCGATACAGCACAGGAGTTAGAAACTGGGATCTTGGGCCTAATGGTCTTGGTTTGGGCCTGGCTGTGTTGCTTAATAACTGTAGTTTTAAGGTTATTACCTAACATCTCTATGCCTCAGGTTGTACATGGTGTTGTGGTAATTCAGTGTATTGCTACACATAGGCATGTAGTAGAATGTCTTAAAGTAATGTTATAGGTTAAAAGTTCCTAAATTCTTATAGTAATGCTATAATTACTATAGAAATGTTAACCTCTACTATAAACTTTGACATATCCTTTATTTTACCTTTGTAACAGATACATAGTAACAATTTATGCTTTTTTCAAATGACTTGAATGTAAATATAATACTACAGGTAGCAAATGAAATGAGAATTGGGGCTAAAAATGAGAACATATAAGTGAAACCATTTTTCCACTATTGCTTTTCTGTGCTGTTTCACTGGTCCATAGATAGACGATCTTCACAGCCATCAGAAGGAAACTTCACACCTTTCTTTCTGTCTCCTCAGACCCACTGTGCAGGAGGAAAGCTCTACTGGTGAGCCCGACAGATTATCATGCACGCCTGCTTGAGCCCTATGTTCACTCTTTCGTTCCACTCAAATTCTTTCTCCTGCTGTCCAGTGGCCTTGCCCTGTGTAGGGAAGTGCCAGTTCCAGAGGAAGGAGCGAAGCATGTTCACGTAGTTGATGTAAACTACGTCCTGTGATACAAATTTGCTAGCAGTGAAGTTGCTATTTGAATTTTTATCTTGACTTCTTGTTGTATTTCTGAGTTTAACTTCTGAGAAATGTAGAGGGAGAGGGACGGCATGAGGTAAGGGATGGATGGGGGAGAGAATATACTGCTTAGATAGTAGATAGAAAGGGAGGTAGACAGTTGTGAATGAAAAGGTGGAGACCTGTTTACTGGTTTCTTAAAGCGAGAAAGTGCATAGAAGGACAGTTTTGGTGACTAATTCAGAGAGGGATAGACTCAAGGGCAAGAGTTGCTGAGAGAGGAATAGCTACAAATAGCAACCATATGTCCTGATTTGCCTAGGACAGTCCTGCAGTCCCAGCATTTTCTTCCATTTTAGCATTTTCCTGGTCAAGGGTATCCTAGTTTGGATATTTAATTATACAGTCACCAAGGATATAATGGAAAGAACAAGTCTATTTTTGTTACTTGGTGATGGATAGAAAAGATGAGCAGGTTCATGAGGAATGTCATTTTTAAGTGATGGAAACTACACATCTCTAGTTTTAAGTGTAACCTGAAAACTGTATATCATAGTGCTTCTATGAGCAAGTAGGGTCATTAACATAAGAATGATGAAATGAAGTCTTCTAATGATCTAGCACAGTGGTTCTCAAAGTGTAGCTTCTTAAACAGCAGTATAAAGCCACCTGGGAACTTGTTAGAAGTAAAAGTTTTCAGAACTTTTCCCTAATTACTGAGTAAGAATCTTCAAGATTGAGGTTCAGGCATCAGGGTTTTACAAAGTTCTCAGATAAAATTGATACAAGCTAATGTTTAAGAACAGTGGCATAATTAATTTATAAATAGTAATTATGAAGGTAGGAATATCATTGTGCTATAATCTATCAGTTGAATGACTATCTTTTTTGTTTTGGTATTAAGAGTCAAACTCAGGACCTTGTGCTTGCCAGTTGGGTGCTGTGACACTGAACTATATCCCTGACCAAGTGACTGACTATCTATTAAAAACCTATTTGTGAGGATCCGGGGAAGATGGCGACCGGGTGAGCAGCAAGGGAGCGAACCTCCTCAATAAACACCACCAGCTCGAGACAGACTTGGTGAGCGTGAATGCCGGAACCTCGGCTGGGAAGTTTAAACTGGGCGTATTTCTCTGAGATGCCGGGGGAGATGTGGTACGGACCAGGCTGCCGGGGCGAGACGTGGGAAAGTCCCAGACGCTGGGAGCCGGGGACGATCCCCGCGGGGAAGAAGCGGGGATCGGTCCAGGCGCAGTGGGAGCGCGGCCGCCTCGGGCCCTCCCGTCCCCCCCGACCCGGCGCAGCTCTCCGGCGACTCCCGACAGAGATCGGCTCTCTGGCGGCGGCAACGCCCAGCGGGCTCACGTTCCGTGCGCATCGGGCGAGCCGCGCAGAAAGCCCCAAAGGATAGACTGGCACCTTGGAACCTTCATGCTTGCAGGTACTCCAATAACTGCTCCACATCTTGAATCTGATACCCAAAA
>PVLD010027054.1:0-21311 GCA_004027595.1 Dinomys branickii
GCAGGAGCAGCTCTCCCGCTTCTAGGGGTCACTGAGGCCCAGACTGGGGGAGCAGCAGCCCGGCACGAGGGTGGCATTTTGCCGTAGCCCAGACTCTCTCGGGGATGGCCCAGCTTTCCGCTGGCATCTGCTTTGGTCATTTCGAAGGTCCCGCCTTGGGGCAGCCGTTCTCTCTCTGCAGCCTGCTCCTGATCCAAGCACATTGTGACCACATAACGATTAATGCCATTTTAGACACCAGTTTCCCAATGTGGAATTCATGCCCGTCACGTATGAAATGACTCTCTTTGCTGTAGCCGCAAGCACACTTTAATTTTCTCATTATATTGTTAAGCAAAGATAAACGCAGGATACCCCACAGTGTGGAGCATGAGAGGCAGGATACAGCTGAGCTTTCTCTTGTCCTCCTTCCCCGCCCTCTCTCTCCTTCCCAGGTGGGCAAAGCTGTCTGATAAGCACTCTTATTTCATGGAGTCTAGCTGGCTTTGTGGGTGAGTTAACTGGGCTGCAAACTCCCAACCACCCTGCAAGACCTTCTCTAGGAAGTCCTCCCTCCCAGGCAACATTTCCACAATATCTCCCCATACCTCTAGTCCATAATCTGTTGCTATGATGATTTCCCTTCGTGCCCTACTCACCTGTGGGCCCTGGCTGACCACGCCTGTGTGGGACCAGCTGTGCAGCTCAGGACTCCTGCAGGTGCTTAGGACACACAGGTGCAAGGAGAAAGGAGAAACGCAGCGCCACAGGGGTGAGACCGAAGGAACACAAGGCGTACACCAGGAAGCGGGTTCCTTGCACTGCCTGTGGTATAGTGGGAATTGGGCTGCCATGGAGCTGCCCAAAGAGGCCGTGCTCCCCGAGGCTGGGGGCTCCGCTCACAGTCGCTGTGAGTTCCCAGGGCTCTGAGGACACGGAACCCTGGGCACTGGCAGGGCCTCCATGAGATCGCCCACGTGTGGGGCAGGACCTCCCAAAGAGGCGGCCCCCACCTGAGGCTCCCCTGTGCCGGCCAGCCACCAGCCTCACTGCGCCCACTCCTGAGATCCAGCTCCGCCCCAACTGCTGTCCCAAGTGGGGCTCTCAGAGCTCGCTGACTGCATCCCTGTCTCCAAGTCCAAGGCCTTTTTCCTTTGAAGTGCTCTGCTGCCTCTGGGCACCTTTCTGTCTTGAAAGTTGTCCCTCTTTCTTCCCTCTCCCTGGGGGCCTTGTGTCTCCCTGGGGTGCCTCCCTGGGCCACAGTTTACTTTAAAGTACCTCTGCATGTGAGGAGTGTGTATTAGGTAGCAGAACCTAGGGAGGAATTCACACCCCTGGGAAGAAGGAGAGTTATGTGTGCAACAACGCTTCTAATATTGTCATTTACATCTGTAGCAGGAGGACTGTTATTTTGTCCAAAAGCTGTCAGAAATCACTTCCAATTTGGCACTGTGACACATGCCTGTAATCTCAGCTGCTTGGGAGGCTGAGGCTGGAGGAATGCATGTTTGATCCCAGTCTGGATATCTAGGTGACTTATTGAGACCTTGTCTCAAAATGAAAAAATGTCTAGCATACAGCTCAATGTGAGGTCCTGGGTTCTATCCCCCCAAAAGGAAAAAACCAAAAAGCAAAAACTCATTTTAAAAATCTGTGCTAAGTGTTTGTATTGGAGGTGTGCCTCCCAGCCTGAGGCTTTATTAGGAGGTAGTAGAACTGTAGGGGAATGGCCTACTTTGAGGAAGTGACGTCATTGGTGAGGTCCTCTCTGGACCTCAGCACTTTGCTCTCTTAGTTTTCTGCCAGCAATTATGAGGTAAAGGAGCCTCCAGCCTCACCTGCTCCCCCCACCCCCAGACTATACTACCATAGCCCAAAGCAACAAGGCCAAGGGGCAGGACTGAAACCTGCAACCTGAGCCAGATACACTCTTCCTCCTTATAAATGGAATATTTGAAGGAAAACTAACTTCCCCCCTGCCTACTTGTGGACAGTTGTGGGGAGGAGGGAAAGGGCTATAGAGCTCATCTGCCACTAACACCCAGGGACTATCGTCAAAATGCCAACAACTATTATTTATGTCTTGGTTGTGTTCATTTGCAAACAGATACTATGAGAAACACAAACTCACCAGCTCTCAGACCAAACTCACCATTCTCCCCACTGGCTCTCTGTCCTGACTTTCATGCTTCTGTACACAGTAAAGTCTTTCTTCTGCTCTGCATACAAACATGAAGAATTGTCTCAACTTCTTCCTCTCCAGCCCCCTCTCCTTCAGGCCTCATCCCGCTCTCCACAAGGAGTATGTTCATCCTGGCCTATTGATCCTTCTTTGGCAATCCCTTCCATCTGTCAGACGTGTGATGCGCAGACCTTCAAGCCTAGACCACCAAACACCACCCGGCTCCCCATTCACTATGTCTGCTCTGCGTACTCCTTTTTCCCCTCCTGTGTGATCTTAAAACCTGCAAAGTTCAGCACTCTCCACTCCCATGGATCAAAACCTCTGTAGGAAAGACTCTCGCTCCTGCATTCTCCCTACCGCTTAGCCTTGTAGCGCTGATCTCGTTGTTCTGCTATGGAATTTCTGCTCATGTCTTCACATGTACAAATCCTACTCATCCACCATTTCCAATTTGACCCCACTTCAGGCCTCCCAGCCTTCTCCTTTGGACTTCTGTAATATAATTACATTTTACTGTTACATGGCCAGGTGTCCAGTCATGCATCCTTCCAGGGCAAGAGCCAAACCCTTGAGATGGTGGATGAGTAGGATTTGTACATGTGAAGACATGAGAAGAAGTGGTAGGGAGAACGCTCCTTTGCATCCTGGGGCACCTAGCGCATTCATGTTATTGATTGTTCACTCAGCACACATTTAGTGAAGACACAATGTGCTAGGACATCAGATGTGGGGTTTGATGTCATTTAATCTGTAAGGTTCCAGATCCATACAGTTCATGTTTGTGTAATTCCTCAAATGTTGGCACTGCATAGTCCTGAATCATCTGGAGGGTGCAAGATTTGTTTTCTAGGGCTGCTATCACCTTTCTAATTTATTAATGCTCTACTGAAGCTCATCTGACAGAGGAATGGGGTGGGGTCATATCATTGTGATGGTGTCTTGTGACCAGTTTGTCATCATGAAGCCGAGAGCCAGGCACGGTCAGAGTGTCCCTAGCAGCAGTGCTCGCTCAGCAGTACTCTTGGCATGGCGCATGCCAACAGAAACACTGTCCAGGAGAATGGAAAACAAAGGCAAGGAAAAGCAGTGATATGGGAGGCTCCTGCTGAAGCACAGTTACTCTGCCTCATGGGCGCAGAGGCTCTGCAAAAGCAGAGGGAGCCAACACGAAGTATCCTCGAAGCTGGGGAAGATGTGTGCTTTGTAGTGTTTTATGAATGGTATAACAGTTACTATCATTATTAATGGTTCCATTTATTGGCTGTTGAGCGTGGGGACTCTCTGTGTGTAATATAATTTTATTCATCACAGCTCTGTTAGGTAAACATTATTCTCTTTTTTACAGGTCAGGCGCTAGATGTTCATGGCTCGGGAACCTGGTCACAGAGGTTCCATGTTAGTGCAGGACAGAGCCAGAATAAACTCCACGTCAGGCCTCCTGCTCTTCCCAACATGTTGACATCACTGGTAACTACTGGGGCTTTGCATCATAGGATCAGGGCATAGTCAATGTGTGCATGATTAGTTTGGAGCATTTTTATTGCCCCTGGGATCAATAAAGCTGCTTCATTTAAGTAAATCATTGTCACATAACAAGATATCTTTTGACCACCAAGGTGAACTTACATAAACAACATATGAATTGTTACATTATTTATTTACCATGACCGTGATAGTGAACAACACATATCAATGTGCGTTTGATCAGTGTATGAGTCACATATGCAGAAATTGAGTCCTTTAATTTAAAATTATATCTCCTTTTCAATTTATGTAACAGTCATTGGTGATTATAGAAGGACAGCCAGGGTCATTATTCATTAGCAAGTCTTTGAATGAAGCTCCTTTCCATGTTTTATTCAGCTGTAACATATAAGACAGTGCATAATTATTCTGTGTACACCTCAGTTAATCTTACTTGACTATACTCACCCCCAAATCAATGCATAGAATATTTCTAGCATCTTAGAAACATTCCTTGAGCTCTTTATCAATCACCACACCCTTGACCCAGGAACTCCTAGTTGGATTTCTCTTACCATGAAAGCAAAAGTCTGGCTTTTCATCAGAAACTATAGAAAGGTAATAAGCAACAACGACATTGCTATTGACATTCCAACTTCATGCAGCACTCCAATCTCAGTGGATTTTTGAATTAGAAAACAAAAACAAACAAACAAACAAACAAAAGCCTTGCCAACCTAGAATTCTGTACCTTGTGAAAATAATCTTCAAAAATAATGATGAATGTCATGGCCAAGTGACACCTAAGATGAATTTATTGCCTGTTGAATGCAGCTACTCTCTGTATGTTATATAATTTAATTCATCATAACTCTGTGATGTAATGTGGTTTCCTGGATGGGATCATGGGGCAGGAAAAGGATCTTAGATAAACACTCAGGAAATCTGAGTAAAGCATAGGCTGCAGTTAACATTAGGATAGAAATAATAATAGTACATTGATAGTCCGTTACTTCTAACCAATGTACCACACTAATATCAGATGCTAATGACAGAGGAAACCGAGCATGTTATATTTGGGGACTCTATGCTCTCTTCACAATTTTTCTGTAAATCTAAAAACTGTTCTGAAATCTAAAGTGTGTTTAAAAATAAAGACATTTTCAGACAAAAGCTGAGAAAATTTGTTGAAATCAGACTGAACTGTTTCAAGTGCTAAAGAACATCCTTCTTGGGCTGGGGCTATAACTCAGTGGCATAGCGCTTGCCTGGCAAGCCTGAGGTCATGAGTTCAATTCCCGGTACAAAAAAAAAAGACCGTCCTTCAGTCAATGAAAGGATAGCAATTCCGGAAGAGGTAGGAGCACTGAAAAAGGTGGATGTGTAGGTCAATCTGCAAGCCATGTATTGAGGTCCATACCACACGTAAAGTAAGGTGTCCTATGATAGCAATAGCATGAAAGATGCAAGGGAGACATGCACTTAAACAGTTAGGAGGGTTTGATTTCACTCAGGAAGACATTTTTCCTGGCAGGAGATGGAAAATATAACAGGCAATCACATCCTGATCACTTCACTTATCACGTGTGATTGCTCAACACAATGTGTTGCAGAAGGAGGACTTCTGTGCCTGGCCACTCTATTTTTTTTTTTTTTTTTTTTGGCGGTACTGGGGATTGAACTCGGGACCCTGCGCCTGCTAGGCAGGCGCTTATTCCACTGAGCTATATCCCCAGCAAAGAAGTTGGTAAATGTTCCTTTTTTTTTTTGCGGTACTGGGGATCGAACTCAGGACCCTGCGCTTGCTAGGTAGGCGCTTATTCCACTGAGCTATATCCCCAGCCCTGGTCACTCTAGTAGTAACTAAGAGAGTAAAGACTGTGGAATGGCTGAAAAAACTAATAGAACTATGATTTCAGTCATTTAAATTCCAATCCAAGGCAGGTCAGAAAACCAGAGAAGTTCTAAAACCAGCCTCAGTAGTTTGTATTGCTTGTCATCGAGGGCAGGCATGGTGAGGGGCCTGGCAGCCCAACACAGCTAGTGCCTTTGGTTTGAAGTGAATGCAGGTGCCTCACCAGTGAGTATTCATTGCAGATCTTTGATCAGATTTAAACCCAATCGTGCTGAGTTGCTAAAAATGGAATGTATAGCCTCCACAAATCTGACTTAATGACCATCTTTCCCTTGTTTAAAGTTGCTTTGCAAGAAAAGAACTGGTTTTCTCAGGTCTGTCCTGTTTCCTGCATTCTTTCCAAACCCACAAATAAAGTCAGATTTTAATATACCCCAGAAGGATAACTGAAAAGGCTCTTTTGGAAAGATACACCTTATACATACACACAGCACAATTGTAAGATACTAGTAAGAATCTGCAAAGATGTCCTCAACATGGATCTCCTAATTCACAGGCAGTGGCTGTTGGCCAGCTAATCGAAGCCTTAGAGAGAATGGTTTAGCTCAAGGAGGAGAAGAAGAGGTTGAAATGGAAGAGGAGGTTGAACTGCCAAGAATGACTAAAGGATGTATCATCTTCTACACTCTGAAGTGGGTAGAAATAGACTTTGACTGTTTTGTTGTCGTTATTTGTCTGTCTGAAACGAGGTCTTGCTTTACAGCCCTGGCTGGCCTAAAATTCAAAGTCCTCCTGCCTCAGTCTCCTGAGTGCTGAGATTGTAGGTATGTGCCACTATGCTCAGCTAAAAATGGCACTTTGAACTGACTGCTGGAACTCTACAGCTCCCTTCAAGGGAGGGTGAGAATCTTCATTTGCATTAACTGCAGAAGCAGAGTCAATATTGTTTTGGAAATAAATGTAAATAGAAGTGTGTGAGGCAGAGACTACCAAGAGGTGGACTGTACCAGCTACGTTCTCTCGGAACCCACCTCTCACCCTTCTACAGCTCTGTTTCACAAGTGGGAGACTCTGGAAAATGACATGTCCAAGGTTCTTTTGATAAACTGATTACAGTTAGGTTGGCCAGGGGTGGAGCTGGAGAAAGATAAAGCCACCCTATGGGCCAGGGAGCAACGATGTTTTTCCTCATCTCTCTGCTTACAGCAGCAGCCCTAGCAGGGCCTTCTCTGGGGCTCATCTCTAGCTTCTCAGTTTTCATTGTTATTCCGGTCCCTTCCACATGGCCTGGGTCTTGGTTTCTCTAGACACAGTAGTGACTACAACTTCTTTACTTATTAGTTTGGGTTGCCCTTCAGTCCCTGATGGCTCTGGGGCCCCTTTGATCTCTACGGCTGATCCCCATATGAGCTGTCCAACATCGGCTATTTTCCTCATGAGAGCCTGACCAAGCCACCTTGCTCCTCCAAGAATTCCACTCATCACACTTCACAGCTACCTCAACTGTGTGTTTTGATCCATCGAGGGCAATGTCAACATCCAAACACATCTTTGAAACAGTGGCTCTATATTGACATTTCACCTCGCAAATTCTGATTAAAGCTAAACTAATAACAGCAGAAAATGCTCCCCCTCCAATCAGTATACTTCAGTTTGTTAGTTGCCCAGGTACTAGTTTCTGTTCTAGTTCCAGCTGCTCCTGTTACTGTGATGCATAGCTGGTCACTATGATGCACGTTGTATAAACTGATCCCCAATTGACAAGCCATTCTGCCTCTGTTCTTCCTGCTTGCTTACCCCATTTAAGCCCTAGACCCCCAGTGATGAGGACCTGATATTCTGGGAATGATCCCAATCAGTGCCCATGGACATAAAATAAATCTGCCTCCAAATCCTGGGTGTCCTTTTGGTGTTTCTGCTCACCACTGCAAAAAAATCTGGCATGGTGGTGTATGTCTGTAAGCCCAGCACTCGGGAGGCTGAAGCAGAAGGATTGCCAGAAGTTTAAGGCTAGCCTAGGCTACATAGGGAGTTCAAAAATCTAGTCTGAACTACATAGCAAGACCCTGTCTCAAAAAAAAAAAGAAAGAAAGAAAGAAAGAAAGAAAGAAAGAAAGAAAGAAAGAAAGAAAGAAGACAACTAATGAGTAAGGGAATGTGTACACAACAGGCTTCTTTGGTTACATTCTCTGAACTGAAAAAAAATCATTTGCACTG
Source organism: Dinomys branickii (assembly GCA_004027595.1). Classification (NCBI taxonomy): domain Eukaryota; kingdom Metazoa; phylum Chordata; class Mammalia; order Rodentia; family Dinomyidae; genus Dinomys; species Dinomys branickii. The sequence goes on from PVLD010027054.1 coordinate 7,701, forward strand.
CTGCCGTTTCTCTCCCTGTTAGAAATTCTCTGTTGTCTATCACTGCTTAAGGAATTGTGCCAAAACTTAACCACCCAAATAATAATGTATTATTTCACACTATATACAAGAGTCAGGAAATTGAAAGCAGCTTGAGTGGATGGTCAAGCTAATTGGCAAGACTGAAATCATCTAAAATCTTGACTTGGGTGGCAGAATCTGCTTGTAAACTTGGTTCTTGGAAGGAAATTCAGTTTCTAGCCACCAGAATCTGTAAATAGAGCAGCTCACAATATGGTGGATGGCTTGCACCAGAGCCAGAGGAGAGGAGAGAGGAGTGAGAAGGTAGGGAAGAACACAGGCAGGCAGGAAGGGAGGGAGAAAGTGAAAGAGAGATTACAGTATTTGAGGACATAATTTTTGGAAGTGACACCCCATTCCATACCGTATTCTTTGGCTCACTCAAGCCAATTCAGGTTCAATATAGGGAGGTAAGGTACTCACATGGGTGTCATACCAGCAAGTGGGTTCACTAGGAGTCATCTGGGAGGTTGGTTACCATGGAACCCATGATAAATCACCAAGAAAGTGCAGTCTCCAAACCTTTCTCACGTTATATATAATTTTGTGTATAAAGAAAAGTGAGCCTAGAAGGGGAAGGAGGGAAATGGATCATAGCTTGATGCTAAAGTAATCATGTTAATGTTTTTATTAACATCTCTAGCAAACCAAATGTTGTGGTATGCACTTGTAATTCCAGCACTCTAGAAGGTAGGGACAGGAAGATACCAAGCTCAAGTCCAGCCTGGACATCTTAGTGACTTAGGGAGACCCCCATCTCGAATACAAAATATAAAAATGTGGTTGGGTAGCAAATGTAGAGGTCATGGACTCAACCCCCAGTACTATCAAAAAAAAAAAAAAAAAAGGGCCTCTATCAGCCTGTTTCAACCTTCCAAAATAATCTTTTGCTAGAATTGATGATTTCCAAAGGAGAATTTGATATCCATTATTTTATTTGCCCCTCACAAAAGTATTGTGAAATTTACCACATTTGAAAAAATTATGAAGAAGGCAGGCATTTTTCTGCATATCCACGATGGAAAAGACAAAGGCTCCCAGGCTTACACAGGGCACTCAAGAGAAGCCCAGAAGATTCCAGAGTTCTGACTGCTAATCTGACAGCCTCTTTACTCCACTTTGCTACTTTATCTTTGAAATGTAAACAGGTTCCAAATTTGTTTGGTTTTTGTTTTAAAGCAACACCCCTTGAAGGAGCTTAGGTAGTTATTTTTACTGGTGTAAAATCACTAATGTAAAATAAGACTCATAATGGTCGCATGGATTCTCTTTCCAAAGCAATAGTTAAAGTGGTTATCTCCCTTTTAAGAGGGCCTGTCTGTCTGTGTGCTTAGCAGATCCACATAATTTATTCTATGAGGTCTAAGGGGATTTTCCTTTTCAGGTCTTTTCTACTCAGTGGCCTTTTAAGATAGAAGGCTGATCTTTCTGCTTTATGATGAGCTGAGTTAAAGATGGAAGGCTTTCCCCACTCTCTATTCCATCCTGGCCAGTAAGCTTGGGAGCCTGAGATGTGTATTCTCATTTTATTTGTTATTGGGTAAAATATTGCTTTTTGTCTATCTCCATGACTTGGTTAAACAACAGTTTAATTATTTGAGACTAAGCCAGGCATGGTGGCACATGCTTGTAACCCCAGCACTTGGGAGGCTGAGACAGGAGGATCATTGCAAATTTGACACCAGCCTGGGCTACAAAATGAGCTCAAGGCTAGCCTGAACTGCATAGCAAAACTCTGTCTCAAAAAGACCATAAAAAAAAATCAAGACTATTCAGCATAGTCTACCTTTTCAAAACAAAAATATCATTATTAAATTTTATTTCCTGGAGATATAGGGTGTAGCTCACTAGTAGAACATTTGCCTAACGTGTACAAGGGCCTGAGGTCTATTCCCAGTACCATGAATGAATGAATGAATGAATGAATGAATGAATTTACTTAACTATCTCTTTACCAGAAAAATTATGGTAATTTAAATGAAAATGCCCATTGAGTTCCAATTAGAAGCAAACAGAACCTGGATTACTGCTAGTAGATTAGTGATTCCTTAAGCTGCCCTAAACTTCTGTGCAGCCTGTAAGTAGAGGGTTTCCTGTCACCCTTCTCAGTGCCATAAACAGCATGCTCTGGGGATGCTCTGGTACCTAAGCCCAAGTACAGTGCAGAGATCAACCCAGAAAGCTGGTTTCCAGTCACTGGCCACTCTTTTCCACTCTCCAGATCTGTAGTGCCATGAACACATTTTGAACATCATGTCTGACGTGTCACACATCACAACACAGATTCCCACTCAGATTCCCAGCCAGCCAGTGTTCTACTTCCACAGCTGCTTGGTCTCTAGCCTACACAGCTCTCAAGTGCCTCTTCTCACTAGAACCAGCACCTCACAAATCGTATGTCACATTTTCCATTTCTAATACAAAAGTTGCATGGTTTTATTGGGCAGTTGACTCCTCAGAAGTTTAGTAAAGTTGGAAAAACAACCAAAATTTCATGATGGGTGGCCATCAAAGAAAAAGTATAGAGGTAGGAAGGAAAGAGAGAGGTAAAATATGTCTAAATCATTGCCTTCATGTAAAATATAAATGCTATACATGGCATTTATTCCCTGGAGATTAACCAGCAAGTAATCCTTCCACCATAGTAATTAGATGATTGACAGCCTTAAAAATATGCTATTAATCCTTTGTGGATCAAAAAGCCACCCAAATCCCAGCAGCACCAAGGTTAACTGTCTAGCTGATCGTTTATCCTCAATTGATTTGTCATGGACTCTGTTAGTTTGTTAGATCAATGGTTCTAAAAAATAGTGAAATATTCAGGTTCCAACTGGCTGGCAGAAATGCTATTAATTCCACAAGTGCAAGCCTGGCAGGAGAAGAGATCCTCTGAGGCTTGTGGTAAGGGAGCTCGTGTTTATTACTCCAGGGCTCTCAAAAGGTAGAAAATAACCACGCTGGTGGTCAAGACCTTCCACCCTGTGGACATCCTCCCCTTACCCTTGTCCTTTCTCTCACCAATGGTTATCTCGTTTCTCCTTAATGAAATCACCTCCAGCCTGGTTTTAGTCCACAGTTTTAGAAGACTTCCTTGGCTCTAAATTTCAGAGGTAGTACACTGATTTGATTTGTTCAGGGCCAAAGAGACAAAAACAATTATTTCCTGGACTCCTTTCTCTGTAGGTGTCCTGAAGGAAAAAGATTTTCCAAATGGGTGCAACCAAGAAAACATGGGGTCGGAAGGAAAGCCTGCTCCCGAAGAGCACCAACACCAAGAATCAAGCCGGTGATGTGCCATCCAGATTTCCTTCTAGCCCTCAGTCACACTTCACCTGAAGCTGTTCCTGAACTACTTACACGGATAAGCCAACAAATGCCTCTTATAATTCAAACACTTATTTAAATTTTTTTTCTGTTATTCAGAATATAGAACTAATAGTTGCACACATTACTTCAGCCCATCTTCCTTCCTTAAAAATTTTGCTTCATACATGGTACATGCATTTCATCTGGTCAAATAGAAATGTTGCCCTATCCCCCCCACCCCTGCAAAAGAGGGAATCATTTGTGCAGATCTGTTAACCTTAAAACCCAAAGACATCTACTATGTGACCAAGATGACAAGGAGCTCCTCCAGAAATCAAATTCGCGATGGCAGAGAAGGACAAGACTCTACACTTTCTTCTGAGCTGAAGGCCAAATGAAACCATCATGCGAGATTCGTTTTCAGTTTTCAGAGCAAATTTGCTTGAGACTTTTCATGGTCACCACTGAAAAGTCCAGGGTGTGGGGGCCACCATACAGGAGAAACAGCATGAGTCAGGGAGCCAAAGAGAGATACTGAGGACTCCTACTCCCAAGGAGAGCTCGTGTCCAGAATTAATTTGAAGTCAGGGTTTAAAAACCTGACTGGCAGTGTGACTTTGGACAGGTCATGCCTTGACCCAAGCTTCAACCTTCCATTTTCTCATGCATAAGGTGGAGCCTGAGATGGATTTTAATAAGCCTTTTCTGGTCTTTCCCAACATTCAGAAATGTCTTGATCTCTGCTCTGCATTATTCTAAGCTAAAGAAGGTCACCTCCTGCAGGGCGCTCTCTGTGATGGGAAAGGAGAGAGGAGGGTTGTTGGTGCTTTCTTTTTCTTCATTTAAGCAGAGCCAGGATCCCACCCCCGACCCCGGGGAAACCACGATTGTATCAGAAGCAGAAGCCACAGTCCTGCTAAGAGTGGGAGGAGGAGTTAGGAACCTAACAGGTTTCAGTGTGGGGCTTGTTGACTCATCACTGAAAGCTTCCCCAAGAGGGTGGGAAGTTGTTGTTTCCTTTCCTGTAGTCAAATTCAATGCTAAGAGTGCCCAGTAAAAGACCATATGGTCACGAAGAAGACAGGACCTGAGCAGCCTCTTCAGAGGGCTTGGTCAAGGACTTCAGCACCAGGGACCCTAACCCCGGCCCCTGCGTGGGGCCAAGAAACACAAAACTCAAGGGTCCAGGAAGACTGTGAACCACACCCTGACAAATGCTGCCCTTAGAAATGTACTGTTTTCACAATGTTTAAAATAAACAATGGTCTTAGTTTCAAGTAATTCAGTTCACTGGATCATCACAAAATCCTGCAAAGCAGACAAAATTTTTATAAAGTGACATTGATGACATGTATTGAAAATGATAGGCTGTCTGTAAAAACACCTACAGAGGCTTTAATACACACTAAATGTTAGTTGCACAATATAAGGAACAGGTATTCGATGTAAGTCACTGTACAGAGCAGTAAACTGGCTCTCAGCTGAGCAGCTAAGGGGCAAAGGCCTCAGACCCCGCCAGCTGCTATAGCTTTCACCTCCTTAGGTGCTGCCTTAGAAGAAGAGGGTTGTTTTCCTCCAACTTCAAAGTGCCATGGGTTTCAACGTATTTTTAGAGAAGCAGAAGAGTTTAAGTGCTTTAGGAGAAAGGCAGGCACTAGTTCAAGCCAACTCCCACAGTCAATTAGCTGTGTGATTTACAGTAAGTGATCTCATCTTCCTGTGCCTTAGTTTCCTCATCTGTAAAATGGGAAGAGTTGAATTAGGAAAAATATACTTAAAACACTTCAGCTGTTTCCTAGCACTTGAAGCATATTAACCATTCATATGAGCTATGGTTTTGCATGCCAGGGCTGTGTTTTGGGTACCTGGAGCACAGGAGCCAGGCATTGGCTAGAGCTCAGTGCAGGAGAAAGAATTCCCAGGCAGTCCTTAGCCTTGGGCTGTGTGCCCAGCATGTCCCCATTAAGGACCATTCACAAACATTCGGCACTTAGAAGGTCACTTTAATAATTAGCCCTGCTTTGCTAATTATACTTTACTGATTAGAAACTGCTGTGAGTGTGCATTTTTTTTTTTTTTTTTAGCAACCATCTGATAATAATGGTGACTGATTTTGAAGCAGGCTTTTATCTTTAAATGGGACGTCAATAGGGCATTGTGGGGAAAATACCAAGAGGGAACTCTGGAGGCCAGAAGAGGCTGTTGGGTGATGATCACCTGCCTTCCCCTAAGCCTAACCCAGAGCACCCCCCATTGCCCCCACCCCAAGAAATATGGTTAAAGTCCGGAGACAGCTGGATGCTTGTAGGGAGATTAAAAAAAAAAAGACTAAACTTTGTGATTTGTAAAAACATTTGCAAATTGGTGTGCAATCTTTGCACTCTGGGATATAATCCTTGCACTCTGGGAGGCTAGCAGGAGAATTACAAGTTCCAACCAATTATCAGTTTACTTCCTGGGCAGTTTAGCAACTTAGTGAGAACCTGTTTCAAAATACAAAACAGTTAAGGGGGTTATACTACTAACTTCTCTTAGTTTATTGGAAAGGAAGGTTTGTGCTAATATTGTTTGGACAATTAAAGGCCAATCTCTCCTACTCTGAGTAATTAATTCATTTATTTTTTTCAGTACCAGGAATTGAACTCAGGACCTTGAGCTTGCCAGGCAGGCGCTTATTCCACTGAGCTATATCCCCAGCCCTGAGTAACTAATTTAAAGATAACAACATGCAATGTATTAACCATTGTTACCCTACTATATCTTGTTTTGAAATTTTGTTTTATTTTTTTCTCTTTAAAATAAAAACAAAACAAAGTGATACCCAGGGCCACTAAAAACAAAAATAAAAATCCCATAAAAACCGAAACCCAAAGTGCTAATAACAAACAGTGAGCACCCTACGATGAAGGAGTGCCTCGCAGGGTGTTCCACACAGTGTGTACAGTCTGAGGATGTGCGCGTTGCAATCCATCCACTTCAGGACTAGAGGGGCAAAGTCACACAGCGCGCAAAGTTTTGAGTTAAATATCTGTCCAGACACATTTTTCCTAAGAGGAAACTAAAGTTCAGAGGTTTATACCGACTGCAGACATCAGATGGAGAGCTGGAAAATGAAATGCTCATAAAACGAGCCTGGAAAATGCTGGACTGAGACAGTTCTTGTCGCTTCCAGCCTCCCGGATGCCCCGGAAACACAGGCAGCTTCGGCCGAGACAGGCTGGTCCCGGACCTCACCCCCTCCCGCCCCGCGCTGCCTGGGTAAAGCTCTGCCGGCGCCACCCGAGAGCTCAGTCTGATAATGGTCCTGATTACGCAGCGGGCCGTCTGGGTCCGTGTACACGGACCCATAGCCTGGGGGAGGACAGAGCCGGGGTCGGCGCGCATCCTCAGGGCGGAGTCCTCGGACTAAAGAGGGTGCTAGGGGGAAGGAGGTGGCTGCCGCCCGAGGCCGCGTTCCCAACCTGTGCTCTGCGCTCCCTGCTCAGCGCGGCCGCCTAGACCTCGGCATGCCCGCCCAGCTGTGCGGCCTTTCTGCCCCCTCCCAACCCGAGAAACTGAGGCTCAGAGCGACACGGATCACCCCGGGTCACCGGCCAGCAAAGGGCAAAGCTGCCTGCGCGCGACCCCTGGCAGTCAGCCGCCAAAAGCTCAGAGGCAGAGGGACCACAGCAGACCGGGCAGCCTGGGGGTGGTGCAGCCTCCGACCCGCCGGGCTTCCCTCAGGCCGAGGTCTCTACTGCCGCAGGGAACCTGCAGGTGACTAGGTAATGACTTAGGAAAGAAGAAAAGAGAAAATGACAAAAGCCGCCAGATGCCGTGCTCGCCCTGTGCTCTGAGGCCTGGGAAGGTGCTAGCTGCACGCTGCACGAGGACCCCAGCTGCCCACGTGGGCCGGAGTCTCGGGATCGTTCCGGGCAGACAGTAAAGCCCTGCGCGCGTTCCTGGGCTCTGAAACGTTCGCTTATAGACTCCAAGAAAACCCAGCCCCTTCTCCAAATCGCTGCCGCTTCCAAACCAAGTTAGGAGAAATTGATATGGGTTAGAGGTCCAGACTGAGGAGAGCAGGCTTGGTCGCACAGAGCCAGGGCGTCGTGCGCCACCAGAAACTACCTACGTGTGCGTGGGCGAGTGAGTGGCTTAGCCTTCCGCGCCCTACTGTCTGCAGCCCTAACCTGCACACCATAGCGCTACCTGACGTATTCCCGACCTCGTGTGTCTGTGCTAAGTGGAACAGATGGTCTCTGCGATGCATTGAAAACCCGGCGCTCCCGGGCTTGAAATATACACAAAATCCTTCCACATGCGAGGTAACTGAGGAAAGTCCTGAGCACCAGAGGCCCCTTGTCCCAGCTTCTGCAGGCATCTGCCCCCTTCTGCTGGGCCACTCAGGGGTTCCACCCGCACCACAGAGGCGCGAGAGCCTAGCGTCTTCAACCCCGGAAGTGCAAGGTTGAAACCGTGGCTCTTTAGCGCACCTCCTCCTTATTCCTTGCTGTGCTCGTCTAATCAGTAGCCTAATTTCACAGCCTGTGGGCAGATCCCAATCCCCTCTGCAAAAGGTTCCCTCCATTCAGGTTGTCTGCCTTAGTGTATTTAACATTAAGCCATTACGCCCACATATCCTAAGGGTTCTTTTAGCAAACTGTTGAAGGGAATGTAATGTATGTTTTCCACATCGATGCTTTTTTGAAGTGTGTGTGTGGGGGGGTACTAGGATTGAATGCAGGGCCTTCATACTGAGGTACAGCCCCAGCACATTTTGTTTTTTATATTTTAAAATTTCTTTTGTTTTTTTGTTTTTTTTGTGTTTTTTTTGAGACAAGGTCTTGCCGAAATGCTGCCTTTCTCAGGCTGGGCTGAACAGGTCATCCTCCTGCCTCAGCTTTCCACAGTCCTGGGGAAAGAAGGTAGGGAAACGGGGAGGGATATGGCATAAAAAGAATTAAGATTTGTTACATGCATGTATCAACTTCCCGTGATGAATGTAATCATTATGTAGTGTAAGCATGCACTAGTAAAAAACTTTTAAAATAAAATATACCTCCAAGCTACCTGTGCTTTCCTCCAAATAAAAACTAAATGGCAAGTAATCACCCTTGAAAACTAGAAATAAAAAATGGCAGCCCCAATCATCTTCCAGTTACAGAGTAGCCATGGAACAAAAGGATAGTGAGGTACAATCTGCAGGACACTGGCCATCACCATGGTAATGACCAGCTCTTATTTTCTGACTAGGTCTTATTTTTTGGAAATAAGAAGCCCAGGTAAGCAGGGGTCCTATGCGAAATGTCACACCCATCCCACACCCACAAGCTAGTGCCTGGCTCAGGATGAATGAATGCCCTCAAATAGGTTGAACTCCTAAGTCCACTACTACTTTCCTTAAGTCTTTATGAAACCTCTCTGTCCTGTGTCTGTTTCCACGGGCACCACCCCTGTCTCTCACTAGTCTGTGAGTTGCAGGAGGCAGGAAGGTTAGGGCTCTGATCACTGAGCCCAGCAGAGTCCAGCCCGGCCCAGAGTAAATGAGAGGCAATGTCGGCGAATGAACAAATACTGAACTCTGCCTTCCGTATCTTTTGTTAGATACATAGGCCTTATTCTCTTACATACTACGCATTTCAAATTGGCTGGAACCCACTGACATTTGAGAATTGGAATCCAAACCCTTAAAGGGTGAATGCTGCCACTTTGCTGGGAATAAAATGAACTTCACTCCTGGGTTCCAGCCTGACTTGCTATGGGAGTCAGTGGCAGAAACTTTACAGGGCTATTTTCTGCTAGGTCTTCCTGCTAGGATCTCCCAAACCTCTGTCATGGATGTGGAGGGGTTGTCAACAAACAGCTGCCTCTGGCAAAACCAAAGATGGAAAATAACCTTAAGATGTAGGCAGATATTCCAGCCAAAACGAGAAGGGATATGAGCAATCATTTTCCCAAATGACCACTGCCACAAGTCTAACTGGGTGACACCCACAAAACTGGCCCTGCTTTGGAGGCGGAGTTGACAGCAAGACAACTCTGGCTGCTCTTCTGCAGAGGTTCTCTCATTTCGTTTGAGTCTGATTTTAAACACCTAAGAAACCCCAGCTCAAAAGGGCCCTTGTTGCCCCTGTCCAGCTTAAAGGGAGACCCTGTGCAGGCTTAGAGTGTGAGCTGGGTCTACCAGGGAATCCCTCCAATCCAGACCTTCACTCCCAAGAAGAAGCACCTACTTCTGCTTTTCTCCCCAGCTTGATAGCCCAGCCTGAACCATGACTGCAGGAGTAATGCTTTCAAAGTTGGAAGTTTGTGTCAGAGTCCCTCCCTTACTGCTTATGATCAGAAAAAATTTGATCAGATCCTTAATCTTCCTGACAGCCCCAGGATGAGGGTGAGAGCCCAAAATTTTGACAGGTGTCTAAAAAAAAAAAAACCCTCAGTAATCAAGAAAATGTTTTAAAAATTTTAAGAAGGGAGGTTCCTGTAAAACAAAACAGTCATGATGTATAAAATACTTAAATCTTAGCAGCTGTCAACAGCCGGACAGTCAGGTGCAGAAGGTAGTAGTGGTCAAGGGGGAAGGTGGGAGGAAGAGGAGCAGGAGAAGGAAGAGGAGGAGGAGGAGGAGAGGGTAGGAGAAGAAAAGAAAGAAGAAAAGGGGGACAGCAGAAGAAAAGAAGAGGAGAGGAGAGGAGAGGAGAGGGCGGAGGGGAGGGGAGGCGATGGGAGGGAGAGGGGCCTGGCGGCGAGGTGGAAAACGCTGAGCCCAGGGGGTGGAAAGGTGCAGGGTTGTGGGAGGGCAGGTCTGGGTTTGGGATGCTTGGGATTACAAGAGACCTTTCTTCCCATTTCCTGGGACGCTCTGCACGTTCAGACCCGACTCAGTTTACTTGGGAGGAAGAGCGAGGGAGTAGAAGTCCAAAGGGCGCCTTTCCTGCTGCTTCAAACTCCGAGGGGATGAGCGGGGCAGCCTAGGGCCCGGGGCGGAGGGGAGAGCGGCGGCTCTGGCCGTGCGACCTTCGGTCCCACTCATACCGAGCGCTGGCCTTGGTGACTCCCTAAACCCAGGCCGGCTGTGGACATCGCGGCGCCAAGAGCGCTAACATTTTCCCTCCCGCAGACGCGGGCTCTGAGGATGCCTTCCAACTGCCTGGGACCCACGGACACCGCTTTTCTTGGAGTCACCGCAGCGCTCGAGTGTGGGGTCCCGGGCCGATCGCGCGCGCACAGCACCCGGGACCCTCGGTGACAAAACCCGGCTCTGGAGGAGCATGCCTTCCTGCTTTATCCCAGAGAATAGACTGGGTCCGGACCCCTCCCAAGGGTCAGCCCAGGGCCACCCGGTCGGCCTGAGGCTGCTCCTTCTGGGCCGAGTCTTCAGTCCGGACTGGAAAGCAGGCATTCACTCCTCCGCACTCAGCAGGGTTCCCAGAGCTCAGGATCCGCCTTGTCGCCGCGTTGCCTGGCCGGCTTCGGACAGTCGTCTCTCTCCCCGAAACGTCTGGAGCGTCTTTCCTGTTTCCAAAGCCGAATTTAGGATTTCAAAAGCGCCAAGGCCCTAACTGTTGCTTTTAAAGTGTCTCCCAGGAAAGAGGCAGAAGCAGACTGGGAACGGGATCCCTGGTACTGAGAATCGGTCGGCGCGATGCGGTGGCAGCCAAGCCCAGCTTCGCCCAGCGCCTGCAGATTACAGCAGGCAGGGGTGACCCGGACAGCACCCTGCAGCCCCCAGCTCGGGCCTCTGTCACTAAGGTCCTTAAACAGGGACAATGTCCAAGGCAGAAAACCGATGACTTCCAGGACAGTTCTTGTGGCCAAATAAAAAGTTCTGAATTCTGGAGACTCGAAATGAGAATTTGAAAGTGTGGCTTCTATAGGGCGGCATATAACAGAATTCAGACTAATAACGGAATTGTACATTCCTATGATCCACAGCTTGGCCACATGTGAATAATAGTCCCAGTACCACTGTGCAGTCCCCATTCTCCCTCTAGTTTGCAAATTATCGCCAAAGCTCTATTTAAACATGAAGAGATGTGTCTGTGATAAAAAATTTGCACTTCAAAATTTAAGGAAAATAACTAAAACTTGGTGTTACTCGTGTATTCAGTGCACATTACTGTATCAATCCACAGAGCTGACTTCTAGGTAGAAAAGAATTATGGGCCCTACTTTAATGGAAACAATGAAACCCAAGTTTGAAATGCTATGAAATCTACAAGTCACAGGATCTGTGCATGTTCAGGGAATTCAAAGCTTCCTCTAAACCCACCGAACCTTCCAGGACCCACAGCAGCCATGTGTGTTCACGGGACTGCCCTGCTCCTCCTCTCAGGACAGTTTTACCTGATAATCCAGGCTTTTAAGGGTCCTGAGAAACTGGACTCCTGAGGGGGAGCTTTGAATCCCCCTTGCACAGCCCCTCTGTGCCAGGCACTGGTTGCTCCTGTGTGTGCCACAGCACTGATCTGCACAGGCAGTCCAGCCAGGAGCAGGGCCCCTGATATGGTGCTGCAGTTCCTGTCTTGCTGCCGTGGTTTCAGTGCCAGCAAGATGCACACTTAGGGACCCCAAGGCAGCTCACCTCTGTGCTCAGCTTTGATCCCTGGGGCCTCTTCAGTTCCTCAGTGTCCGCCTGCCGCCTCCAGCTGGCTCAGCCTTCCTTGCTTTGTAAGTCACTTTAATGGGATGTACACTGGGAATTTCCTGCCCCACAGAGCCCCACAGCTGGGCTGAGCCTCCTGGGCAGTGCAAAGGAGGTGGCAGCTGATGCCTGGCAATTCACCTTTCCCTTTGCTCCCTCAGGTTTTCTGGAAATGTCCATCTCCTGATATTATTCAAACACCACAGGGCTCATTTAGACAACTAAGGCAAGACATGGCTTCCCCTCTGTGTAGCAACTATTGAAAACTAGGTCCAGCCAACACACACTGCACATGTAACAGTCTAATGGTCACATCACCCTGCTGAAAAGCGAAAAGGAAACTAGCTCCACTTCTTGAGGAAAATCCTCATTCATGAACAAAGCTAAGCATTTGTGACAAGAAGGAAACCACGTGTGCCTTGCATTCAACAAAGGAAATGTCACCTTGAGAAGATTTAGTTTCTGGGAGGGGAGGGTGTGTATAGGGGTGCCTTTAATAACCCAACGGTTTGGATTGGGTCTGGGGTGTCCAAGACCAGCCAAGGATTTAGAGGCATCAAGGTTAAACCCCTGTTCTTAACCTGGGGTCCAGTTTGAAAGCCTGAGGGCAGACAGCCTTACCTCTGCTGGGCACCCAGTTGCAGGGCACTCAGCTGCCCCACAGAGCCTGGCAGCTGGCCTGAGTCTCCTGGGCAGTGCGAAGGAGGTGGCAGGACCTATATAATTCTACAGCGAGCTATTGTAGAAGGACCTGGACTGGGTCAGGAGCTGGAGCAGGATCCTGAGCTGGGTCTCCTGGGGGACCCACTGAGGGAGGGGGCGATGTGCAGCTGCCCCAAATCCGACCCATTTGTCCTCCCTGGAAAGCAAAGGGAGATGGTGCAGACCACAGGGCAAAACCCTTGAGCACCGGTCTGCAGCTTTATGAACTTCCCCTAACATTTACACATAGACACTTGGTACTGGGGTGGAGACATCAGAATACGTATCTTCATCACCTTCTGAGGCACCTGGTGAAAAAGGGCCCACGCTAAAGACAGGACAGACCCAAATCAGAACCCCCGGATGTCACTGCTCTGTTCCCAGAATAAATGTTCCAAGCAGCGATTCTGACATTTCACACCTGCACACCCCTAATTTATTTCAGGAGCTGGGGAAGGATTCAGGGAGAAATGGGGCTTGTTTTTGGTTGTTGATTTTTCTTTTTTCTGAAGACCCACCAAGAGGCTCCTAACTGCCAGAAAGACAGGCTGGAGAGATGCACAAATATTTACATGTGCAGCTTGAGCGTGTGTGTCAGCCTGGTTTACAGGGCTCCCATGAAGTAGATTACCCTGCGAATTCAGAGAATGTGAGTTATTTGGGCTGAGCAAGGCCAGCAGGACGCCCCCCACTAGGCCCTGGGAAGTCCTGACCCTGGCTGGCGGCTTGGCGTCCACCGAGCAGGGCGCCTCACAACCCACACTGGCCCAGCACACATCGAATGGTCGCCCAGGGTCCCTCATCTCAACCCCTCAGCTTCTCCGCTTTGCAGAGCCCCTGTCGGGAAGAGAAGCCCCAGGCCTAGGAGCGCACCGGAGCGCAAAAGCCCTCGTTTTGAGAGCGGCATCCTTAGCAAA
>PVLD010027055.1:0-21308 GCA_004027595.1 Dinomys branickii
AGGTCCTGGTACAGCTTGCAGGGATTTTGCTCTCACTGAGATTTTATTCTAAGGAAGACTCTGAACAGAGGAATGATATCCTCAGACTTTTTCAATACCACTCTAGCTGCCTTGTGAGGGCAGGATATATGAGGATGAAAGTAGAAGCAGGCAGACCAATTAGGAGGCCCAGCAGCTATCCAGGCGAGAGACAACAGCGGCTTGGATCAGAGTAGCGGCTGTGGGGGGGATGGGACCAGTCAGATTGTGAATATGTTCTTCAACTTCGCTGAATGTAGCAGTCTTTTTGCTGATATTATGTCACTAGTTTCTCTCCACAGACTTCAGCTCCTCATTTTAAATGCTGGTAAAACCGAGGACCAAAGAAGCCAAATGGCTTGTCTATGACCGTGAGGACTCGTTAGGCAGATGGGTGTGACACCTGGCAGTATCCTTACCTTTTATGGGCTAAACCTTGCTAGGTGGCTATATGCTTTCTCTGACCCAGTGGAGTTCCACGGACATGATGATTCTCAGTAGATGGAGCCATTTACGCCACCTCATAAATGACCAACATTGAGTCCTTTCTCTAGAACAGATTTCTACAGGGAGCATATGAAAGAATAAAGTGATGGGTTGGTTTCCATTTTGGTGGAGTTCTAGATGGTATTTTGAATTTTCTTTTGATAATAACCTTATATGCACAGTAGTATTTTAGGCAGTTTTGTACATTACCTAATGAAATAGATCTTCCCAGTATCTTGGGAGGTAAGAAGTACTATACTCAGCTCACATATAAAGAAACAGAAATAATTTTAGGGTACCTGGGGCTGGTGATTGGTGGAACTAAGACATGAGTGCTGCCCAGGCCCGTAGGGGGAAGGCACAGTCATAACATGTGAGCATCCAGGTGCCAGGGGCAGGTGGCTCACAAACAGGTGGAAAATGCCTGCTCCTGAGCCGTCTCTGCACCTTCTCTGAGAAGCAGAAAGCTGTGGCTCCAGGACAGGGCTGAGCAAGTCTGCATGTGTTGCTCATTAGGGTCTCAGAAACAGTGGGTCTGACTAAGGCAATTCTCCTAATCATAACAGTTAATAACAGGAAGAGATGATTAGCCAAAACAAGGAGGGACCCTGCTGAGAGAGATTTGGGGAGCCTAGTGTTATACATTTCACCAAACACCAGTGTTTATAGAAAGGATGTCTTGTATCTCCCTCCGTGGAGCTAACTGGAAGAAGGAGAGTGGATTTCATCTTCTGGGAAAAGGGACAGCCTCTCCTGGGCCTGAGCTAAAGCCAGAGAGTCCAGACTTTCTGGGGGCTTGAAGCTGTTGGAAGGTGAATGAGGTTTGTCACCAGGGTCAGTGCATGTCAGCAGTCATGTGCTACACCTAACTTAGGCCACTGCCTGGGTGTGGGAACGGTAGATGGGGAAGCTCCTACTTGTAGCACAAGATGAGACCAAAGAGAAGAAAACCTTAACATGATCCTGGCCCTGGATCCTGCCCCCAGACTCCCTGGGGGTGCTCCAAGTCAAGGAGAGCCACAAGAACATGGGCTTAAGGGTCTGGTCTGTAAAGTCCCTTTCCTAGTCTTGAAAGTGAGGCCTCAGAAGCCTTCTGGGGTAATGAAAATGTCTTGGACTCAGAAAACCGGGACTGAGTTTCAGCTTTGCTGCAAGGTCACTCGGCACTAATCGCTCACTGACTCTCCTACTTTCAGGAGGCCCCACCCACACCTCCTTGTGCCATTCTGTGTGTGTGAGGTCTACTTCTGTCTCCCTGAGGAGCTCGAGTGTGCAGCTGAATTGGGCACCTGCACAATGGCCACACTAATCACCAACACACAAGGCTGCTGGAGGTCCTGGCTGGTAGCCCAGTGAGGGCCGGGCACTGTGTTACAGAACTCTGAGGGGCGCTATGTTCGTTTCACTCAGAAGGACCAAACGACCTCAAAGCATTCCATTCTCCTTAGTAACACACAGGCGCTGCTGGGCGCCGCTCTAAAGGAAATATGTGCTACCTGTGTGGGTGCATAGAAAACGTCCTGGGTTCCGATGACAATTCAAGGTCCAGAGGGCAAAACAGAGGCTGAGAAAAGTTAAGTAGGCTTCACAGGAAGTGTGGAACACCCACAACCAAGTCGCAATTCTGACACCCCCACAGGCACGTTAATTCTTAGAATAGAAAGAAACCTTGGAGGTCATGTGTTCCAGGCGCCAAGTGCCCTGTGCAGTCACACTGGTTGGTTGGCCGGGCTCTGCTAGATTCCTGCACTGGAAGGAAGCTCGCTACTCTCATCATTAATGTCACCTATCAGTAATCATAACCTATTTGAAAAGATAACAAAAGAGAACAATCTATTCACAATAGCCACAATACCCATAAAATACCTAGGATCAACTCTCGCAAGGCCTGTGTAATAGCTGTGTGAAGACAGCTATAAAGCCATACTGAAAGCTGTAAAAGAAGACTTGAATCCTGTCTGCTTGGATGAAAAGACTCAACATCATAAAGCAAACAGCCAATGCCAAAGCAATCCATATATTCCGTGAAATCCCATTCCTCATTAAATAGGTTTAATAAAATATTCTCAACTAGGTCAAGGGTAATCTCGTACAAAAAATGGACATAATACTTTTGAGAATGAATAATAGACAGAGGCTTGGTCATTGAGGTGTACAATAAAGCTACCACCTGCAGAAGTTTTAATACCGTGTCAGAACTGACCAAACAACCAATGGGAAAGAATAAAGACAGATCTGCACAGGCATTTATTTTACAGTAAAAGAAGCTGCTCACTAAAATGTGAACAGTTCAGATGGAGCTCATGGCATGCTATTTTTAATAAGTTAAATAAGAATATCAATGTCACATCCCATTCAAAAATTAATTTCAGATAGAGAAAGGAATTAAACATAACCATTATATAAAGAATTAAATGAAAATACAAGAGTAGCTTTGTACCCTAGAGTGAAAAGAACATATATGAAACCCAGGCGAAAAGCCAAGACACAAATCTTCAGAACCAGAAAAAAACATTCTGATTTGAGTTCAAAAATTAAAAACCTTGCTATGAAAACTATATCTAAAACCAAGTGCAGGACTGGAGGGCAAGATGCCACTTATAATTAATGGGCATCTGGAAGTCAGCTTAAAAATAGAAAAAGGGTGAAAGGTTTTATGTGGGCAATTCCCAGAAGACAAAATAAATTGGTCAATGAACATAAAAAATATATGCTCACTTATAATCAGGGAATATTAATCAAAATGACTAAGAGGTCAGTTAAGTTGGCAAAGATTAAAAGTCTTGATAACATTCAGTTGGGCCAGTGTACAGAAAAGCAGAATACTGTATATACTGCCAAGAGGAGTGTAAATTTGTTAGTCCTTTGGGAAAGCATGCTTGCATCACTGGCTGACCTCCAACTGTATGCACCCAGGAGCTCAGCAGCTCTATTTCTAGGTAAGCAGCTG
This sequence comes from Dinomys branickii, assembly GCA_004027595.1. Taxonomy (NCBI): domain Eukaryota; kingdom Metazoa; phylum Chordata; class Mammalia; order Rodentia; family Dinomyidae; genus Dinomys; species Dinomys branickii. The sequence goes on from PVLD010027055.1 coordinate 3,455, forward strand.
AGTCCCAAGGTATGTCGGAGCATTTTTTATTATTGTCTGTATTAATGAGATACTGGAATCAGACTGAGTACCCATGTACAGGTGAGTGTGGAGCTCTACAGAGACCCTTGGTACTTTCCCTGTCTAAATTTCCTCTCTTCCCAAGTTTTAGGGAAAACATCTTTCTCAACAACTTTGCATATAGAGCATGTGACATGTTCTTAGTAATGATTGTTTGGTCAGTTCTGACACAATATTACTAATGAAACTTAATACTTCATCTCAATTGGTTGCTACCATTAGATTGGCACTGGGTCACCTGAGAGGCAGTGGTCCTCCTTCCAAAGGAAAGCAGACAAGCACTGAGGGTAGTGAGCTAGATGTCTGAGCCTGGTCTGCCATGCAAACAAATGTAGGTTCTGACACTCCTGATTGTGTGTGCTCAGACAAGTCACGTAGCCCTCCTGGACCTTGGTTCCCTTGTCTGTAAACTGGGAACAACAGTAGTACTTGCCTTTGATCTTTGAGATTAATTGGGAAAAATCTGTATCAGGGGTTTAGCAAGCCTAAAATGTAGTAACACCTCAATAAAGGCCAGTTGCTACTGTCAGGAATGTGTACTTATGTTCTCGAAGCAATCAGCTGTTGCTTCAAGGTGGATCCCCAGGGCATGCAACACACTGATGGTGTCCTCAGAAGAGGCCTCTGTCCTGGAAGCATTGATGCTTCCCACCCTGACCTGGGCAGAGGGGTAGAGGCATGGGCACTGCTAACTTTTCAGAGCTGTATACATTCCCTATTTCTGGGAAGAACACAAAGCCTGTCTTTCATTCACAAGTTGAGGTAATTTTCATCTAGTGCTCAGTTCTCCATTTCTGGCCTACTGACAGCATCCTCTTTATAGGAATTGAGTGGTTCTTCCTCATAGCTTACTGAGTACTAGTAGGGTTCAGTGGTGACCATGGTTTCCCACTGACCAGTGACCGCCAGGTCCCTTTGCCACCACTCTCTGTGCAAATCTGTCTATCAGATCTAACCTTCTCAAGCTTCATCTCACTAACAGTTGCCAAGCAGGCTCACTCCCCACCCTACCACTGTGCACCCATCGTGAGAGCTGCTCTACAGGATGCCCTGGACATTTTCTTTAAGTGTAAGCCCACAGCCACACAAGGGACACACACCATTACTCCCATTGCACAGACTCACTGCTCTTCAAACTGGGGAAGAAGGGAAGAGTAACCTTTGTGTTCTAGTGACCTCTGGTTCTTTATTCTTTAGTTCCTGTGAAGCAAGCCTCCCGTCCTGATGTGACTTCAGCACTGGAGCACTGTTTGTTAAGTACAGTGGGGGTGGTCTCTGACATGCTCTAGAGGGAATCCTGGGCCTTCCACAGGCTGACTTCAGACTGTAGTCTGCTCTTTCTCATCCAAGTCATCACTAATACATTGGTAAATCCAGCTTGTAAATCCATATCTAATCCTATATCATAACAGTTCTCAGGTGTCTGATTTAGACTAGCAATTTCCAGTGAATTGCATGGAAAGCTGCACAGAAGACGAGACACACAGTTTAAAAATAAATCACTACAAAATGATGGATTCGTTTCCTAACATGGAAAGCATGGATATACCCAAGCTGACTGGGAGACCCACTTCTGTTCACTTCACCCAACTTCCCACAGGATTCAGAGACCCTCTTTATACCTGCACCTTTGGTATAGTTACAATTACAGGTTGATCACTTATTATTCAGGCAGCCTTTGTTCTCTTCAGATAGCACTCAAAATCTAACTGGGAGTAAGGTAGAAGTGGCTTCCACTAAGTCTCTGTTGAGAGAGACTTAGAGAGACTTAGGCTCTGAAGTCAGCCTGTGGAAGGCCCAGGATTCCCTCTAGAGCATGTCAGAGACCACCCCCACTGTACTTAACAAACAGTGCTCCAGAGACCTTTTGGTCTCTGGTAGGACCCAAAGATGTTGGCATCCTCGATCTTTGTCACACCCAAGTGAAGCTATCAGTGGTGCTTGTGAATCTCTGGCTTTAGCTTCCATGAAACATCTACATGTGTGACCAAACCATGGAATCTGGAAAATTCCAGTCCTGATTTTAGAAAATACTGGCTGGTATCAGGCTTCCAGTATGGCAACTGGGATGTCAGGGAATGAAAGAGGATGAAGAGCCCTCTAGGGGAAGACAAGTATACTGGCCCCAGGAAGTCACATAGCTGTAAATTCAGATACTACCACAGACTTTGACAAAGACACTGATGAAAGCCAGGTGTGGACCAGGGACTCCACACAGTGTGATGGAGTTGAGGGTTGAATCTGAACCTGGCTCCTGGGTAGGGGCAGTGCTTGACAACAGAAGACACAATAAGGTCTGGGTCTGACAGACTGGCAATGGTAACCTTGGAAACTTATCCCTAAGTACAGATTGGCCTAAGGTCTTGGACTTGGTATCTGACCGAACTGGATCAGGATCTGGAGCTGAGCCATTATGAATGGGGAAAAGGAGATGAAGGGAACCGAAAGGCCATATGCAGACTGACTGTGAGAATGTAGGGATCAAGATGGTATAGCGTTTGCACACAGATTTGTAGTCACAAGAGATGCAGATAGAAGAGCAATGGTGTCACAGTTTAGTCAAACTAGGATGGCTCTCCAGGACCACTTTATCTAAAATGCCCCATTCCCACAAAGAAAACAACATATCTAATACTTAGCATATATCCAACACTCAGTAAGGTATTTCACATGCATTTCACAGTGGGCATAATAATAAACATCTTCAGATTTGGGGAAAGGAAACAAATTTGGAAAGGTTAGGTAACCTACCCAAGGCCACCAGCAAGGGAGAGATGAAGCTGAGAGACAGCCCTGATCTGCCTCTTCCCAACTACAGGCCTCTTACCACTTGACTGGGGTGAGTACTTACTACATAAAGTTACATAGGGGGCAAAAATGTCAGATCAGCACATTAAAGGGCTTCTAGCCTTGTGGACTGGTAAGAGCCCTGTGCCTGAAGGACTCAAACCAGCAGAAGATTCAGAGTGTGCAGTACAAAGCATTCTCTTCAGGAGGGCATGAGAGTCTGACAGAGGATAGAAGATCCAGGACTCCTTGTTCTTTACTTAGCTTCTCCTCCTAGGCAGAAGCTGGAGCCAGGAATATTCAACAGCCTTGCGTAGCAGCTCCCATTAAGCTATAGCCTTCACTCCTGATTGGTCATGCCTGGGACCAGCATCTATAAATTTGACACCAGGGCCATTACCTGAGACTGCAAACCAGCATTTGTATCAAGAAAGGATCCTAGAAGCATAGGTGGGCAGCTGTGTTCTGATTTTCACAATAGGAAAGAGAATAGAATGAATGAACACATTTTGCCCAAATCCCTTCCTACCTCTGACACTTGATAATTAAGTAGGGTTTTGTGAGCCTAAAGAAAGGGTGACAAGGACCAGTGTACGTTCTCTAAGTTTAAGTCAGTTCAGCAGACATTATTTATTTTTCTAAAAGATTATTGGGCTGCACAGAAAATGTGTATGGGGCATATACCTCGATTTCTGCAAAGATATCTAAAAAGAAGTTCCCAAAGGGAAATGATGTTAACTGAATGATAATGCTAGTGCTTGGATTATAGCCATTCTGAAAATAGCACAGAAGGGGAATAAACAACTTTGATGATAGTAAGAAAATAAAATAATTTACCTTTATTAAATAGTTCATTTGTCACATACTATTCCAAAGAGGATTGTTACATTTAATTCCCATGGAAACGATGGGAGACAGACACCAGCTTTATCTCCCCTTCATGGATGAAGGAATGGGGCTCAGAGCAGCTTGGGCTCTCATCCCACATAGCTGAGCAGCAGCCTTTACCTGGACACAGGGTCCGTAGCTCGCACTTCTAACAATTATCCATTTCCCACTTGACATAATAAAAATCAGTACTTGGAATGATCAACTCCTGAGAGAGGATTGTGCTTACACTCGCCAGGGAAAATACTCCTAAAATCATAATTATAAGTGCACAGTAGGGGAGGCCCAAGTGAGCAGCATTCCTCATGGCTGTTTGGTAGCCAGCAAGTCTGATGTGAGCCCCTGGGGCCAGGGGCTGTGACCAAAGTAAACAGTCAGCTGTATCCCAGCCACAGGGGGCAAATCCATCACTTTCCTACTGGACTCTGCTGTTGGGTAAAGGCTACAGGTTTCATTTCTGCCTGTCATGTTTTGAGAGTTTTGATGAGGAAAATGAGACAACTAGAAAGGCGAGCCAGAATGGTGGGGGTGGAGTAGGAATTAAGGAAATCATGTGCTTGGGGGACAGATGAGATACCAGGAGTTGAGTCTGAAGGAGGTGGTTAGGAAAGGATGAGAAAGTTGCCTGAAACACTGAAACCACTGGCTGGCTGAACATTGGCCCTCAATGGCCAGCTAATGGCAAAGTGTAGGAGAAAGTGTCTCCATGCAAAGGAAAACCAGAATATCCCTCTTACAGTGCTAGATGGTGGCTGCTAGCATTGGAATGGAGCCAACCTGCAAAATGCATGAGCTGACTGTCCTCAGAAATACTCAGAAAATTAAAAGCGAGATGATTACCTCTCAGGGCTCTTGGAAAGAGAGGTCTGGCGTGAGGGGTAAGGTTGATGTGGCAGAACCTGTAAGGTGCTCTGAATGTTAACAATATGTGACTCCCACCGCTCTTCTGGTAAGACACCGAAGCAGAAAGTCAGTTTGTGTGCCCGGCTGTTAACTTAAAAGAATGATATGATTCTTTAGAAGGGCTCTACCCACTTCGATCAAACCACTTTGAAAAGAAATCATAGACTACGGAAGTATAAAAGCACATTTACACAGGCAGTTCTGACCCTTCCTAAAACAGCAATGACACAGTAATAAGTAGCTTTCAGCTTGCAGTCACACTCCCTCCGCTCCACGTCCAGGTGTGCAAAGCATCGACCTGACCTGCTCAGAGTGTGAGCCTACATCATGGTACTCTGTGAAACTGGTTAGCCTCACTCTTGTTGATCTATGACCCTTGTCTGGATTTTACCTCAAAAAATAACACAGACTATCTTCCCCTTGAGATCGCAAATAACATTTTTTTATATGCAGCTTGGATCACACATCAGGGTAAAATCATGCAGGTCTCTTGCCTATAGAAGGCGGTGCTCAATGCCTCTTTTACTAAAATCATGGTCAGCAAAAGGTAAGGCAAACCTTGAATAAAGCGGCTGTCTTTTCATGTTGCAAGTCCCAGTTTAACAGAGGTAAACACTTGTGCAAAGGTGTTCTTTCGAAAAGTATTCAGAATCACTGTCAAAGTGTAGCATGTGGGGAAGCAATTAGTCCTCAGTTTATAATACTGGATTCCTGCTGCAGCTGGGGTGTCTGTGGCCATAGGGACCTTCCTGCTCTATTGGCCCAAAGAGCTCTTCTTTGCAATGGAGCCCCAAAGGCTTCATCTTGGACTGATTTCCAGCTAGGAGGGATGGGGCCCAGCTAGGTGGTGAGGCCACTACCTGACAATAGCTCCTATTCACTGCGCTGTTCATCTGAGCTCAGGCAAATGGTGCCCACCCGTTACTCTGCTTGTGCCTATGTTTCTCCCTCAGCAACGCTTGAGGCCACTCCAGCCAGGCTATGCTAGCTGGATTCCATTTCCATTCTCTTCTCTCTCCCAGCTCATACAGTACATTGCAGGTGCCATGGTGCTCTGACTACCTGTGTGAGGATACAATGGAAATGGGGCCAGAGCAGGAAGGGTTATTCTGAGAACTAATGAGGCCCTCCTTTGAGCCACTGATACCCAGACATGCTGGCGCACGAACACGCACATCCCACTCTACCTTCTTCGTCTGCCAGCCTGGCACACCGGGTACCAAGGGGAAGGGGCAGGCCTTTGGTTTCAGTCTATTGAAATTCACTTGGTAGCCTTTCTTCGCAGGAATCGTAAAGCAGAAGACAGAGAAACATGACCTAATTGTAAATCAGTGTTCTCAAACTTTAGCAGGTTTCTGATAGCTGGGCTCCACCCCCAGAGTTTCTCATTCAGCAGTCTAAGGAGGAGCTGAGACTTGGTACATCTAGCAAGTTTGCACGTGACATAGAGGCTGCTTGTCTAGGGACTGCATTTGAAAATCACTGGTCTGAAGGAAACCATCAGTGGCCATCTTGTCAAGCATGACCCAACATGGTCTGCTCCCAAGACCAGTGGGGAAAGCCTTATGAGGGGATGTCCTTGCAGACTTCACAACACTCTGGTGGAAACCAGGTTGTAGTATCGGAGTCAGATAGGCTTGAGTTCTGTCCTGCGCCTTCACTCCTTTACATCACCTAGTTCTCACAGCCTCCTAATTGGAGTTCCATCATGTCCATGTCTCATTTCACTAAAGGGAAAACTTGTGCTCAGGAAGGCAAAGTAACTTGCCCTAAATCACATCACCAGTAGCCAAACTCTGAGCCCCTGCTCTTGCCACCTATCTTCCCTGCCTCTGTGTGAGTCAGGAAGAAAGTCAAAGATGGCTTACAGGGGACCCCAGAGGGCAGGCCAGCACTGTGCTTTCTATTCTGAGGGGACACCATGAGGGCTCAGGTGACACAGTGACCTTGGAGTCCTTGCTTCGCTCTGTTTCTGTGATCAAAGCAGCAAAGGGACACCCACAGAATCTGGAGAAGAAATAAAAGAAGCGAGAGAAGCACTAGCTTGCCTCTGCGATCCATCACAATTTCTCCCATGTGGGTGACAGAAAAAGGGTTTTGCTGGTCAGAAATGTAACAAGGTAATTATTTTCACACCAGTCCTTCAGCACAGTTTTTCACAGACAGCAATTTTATAAGGCATAATTATCTATTTTCACCTGCTTCATAAATTCCTCCTTTCCATCTCTTTCCCCAGTAAACTAGAAATTATTTAAAACTGAAGCCATGTGTCGCAGTGCTTGGTTTCACATTGCTGAGCACTTCCACGGGGCTCCCTCGCTGCCCCTCCATCTGGCTGCCCCTGTCGCATGCCCCTTGCCATCTGACCCTGCTGTGGGAAAAGGTCAAGTGTGTCTCACTCTTTGGAGTCCATGGACTGCAGATCCTTGAGAACTGAAGGCCCCTCTTGTGGGTCATCACTCATGTTCAGCCTCTCAGCTCTTGGGGGTCTCATGCTTGGTCCGTGTCCCCGTCTTTCTCCCCCAGCCTGCCTGGACTCATATAGCTCAACTTCTCATTTGTTTTCCCCAGAATTTTCCAGCCGAGGTAACTATATGGTGTGATGCTGAGGCGTGGGCCAATCCCCTCCCCACTCTGGACAGCATCTCTTCTATTTTCAGATCCTTAACATACTCTCATGCTGGAAGCTTCCATATCTGCAGTCATCTTAACACTTTCCAGGGATATAACCAAAGCAAGTTGTAGCATCAACTGAGAGTTTACTATGAACCAGGCTCTGTGCCAAAGACACTATAATATGATTTTGCTTAATCCTCATAACACCTCAGAAAAGCATACATTACTGTAGGATTATGAGGATGAAATGACAAAATGTAGGAAAGTTAAGAAATTAGATCAAGGTCATAGAAAAGGAAAGAGACAGAGTCAAGATTCAAATGTTTAATTCTAAAATGCTCTTCCTTCAATCACTGCATGTAATTGATTATCTAAGCTTTTTCCCAGGACCTGCTCAACATCCGGGCAATTTTGGAAGCCAAGATATCCCTGGATGTTGGGGCCTCTGGGCAATGCCTGAAGGAGGCAGCAGAAACACACTGTGATACTATGATGTATGGAGTGGTACCTTGGTTCAGGACCACTTTTGTATGTAGACAATTTGGATCATAAACAGAAGTGTTTGGCAAATTTGTGTTTGTTTGCAAGCTCTGCGTCTAGTGATAGTCACAACCATGGCCATCTCTCCCACATGAACACGATGTGGCCATCTTTTCCAGAGTCGTGGAACAAATTAAATTCATGAACCAAGGGCACCACTGTATATTCATATATATTCTGGTACATCCTTTCCTGGCATACAACTTCTAAAATCCCTGGGATCCTTACAGTGATATCTTTTGAAATGCTAATGGCTGGCAACCCCATAGGTAGTTTTAGGTGGGCGGGTGGGTTGTCACCAGGGTGGTCGCCAAGGTGTGATCAGGATGGTTAGGACTTTCAGTCCTACCCCCACACTCCAGGGATGACAGAGGAACTCAAGATTGAGTTGATCACCAATGGTTAAAGATGCAAACAATCACACATATGTACTCGAGTCCCCACAAAAATCCACAAGCACAGGGTTTGGAGACCACTGGGGCTTGTGAACTCACAGGAGTTCCCAGGGGTGAGTGCCTGGGAGGGCATGGAACCTCTGAGACTTGCCCCTACCCCACCCCATGCATCATTTCTTCTGTATCCTCTGTAATGTCCTTTAAAGTAAACTGATAATGTTTCCCTGAGTTCTGTGAGCTGTGCAAATACATGAGGTAAGTGCAAGGAGGGGATGGTAAGAATCTGGATTTATAGCCAGTTGGTCAGAAGCATGGGTCCAAGACCTGTTGACATTTGCTGTCCTGTAAATTTACAGAGTGAGCTGCCCTTCACCTGGGTATCCAGCCAAGAGTCAAGCTATTGATTAGCCCAGCCAAGCTATAGCTATTTCACAGTGGGGCAGACAGAAGATTTTATTTGCAAAGTAAAGGAGCTCTACCAGCCCCAGGTCCCAAGCAGCCTCTCTCAGGCTGAGCTGGGTCCCTGCACAGCTGCCCTGCCCAACTCCCTGGGCCAGCTGGGAGCCCCAAGGCCACAGTGCAAGCCTCTCTGTGCCTCAACAGCCCCAGAGATGCTCCTTGTATCTGAAAAATTATTTACTGTGGTGATGTGTGATGCCTTTTTAAGAGAACAGATGATACCTCCAATTAGAATGCTTTAGAAGGAAACCCTAATGAGAATATAAAAGCCAACAAATTGACTTTTTCATACAGTACTTCCCTGGCACACAATAAATCAAATATATAATGAGGCTCAATAAAATAATAGCTTTACTCACACTTATTTTGTCTAGCATTGTGTTGCAGACCAGCCCTGCCATGTGGGTCCCCTCACCAAACACATGCTTTTGTAGATCAAGGTGGGAAGCTGGACAGTGCATGCAAGAACTGCTGTCAGGTTTGACCACCACAGCCACGTGTGGCTTTGATTTAGTGATGTCTAGTGTGAACCTTGCTGTATGTCTGGCAGTATAAGGCACAGGGCTATGTGATGGTATGGCAGCTCTGACGACACACACAGAAAGGCAGCTCCACCCACTCTGGGTAAAGTGGGTAGGATATGAGAGAACCAAACAGGACACAAGTGTACCTAACCCTAGAGCTGGCTGAAGCAGAGGCAGGAGAGGAAAGCCTGTGGAGTACGATTCAAAGAAGGTGCATTTGGGCTATATAGGTAGATAGTGGTGGGAGGGTCTCTGGGATGTTATTTTTTGTAGGAACTAGTCCTGTTGGTTCAGGCACATCTGGACAGCTTCACATCCACATTTGGAGTGTTTGGTCATGAGCATGCCTTCCTTATGGGGCCTCATCCTAACTGAGTCTACAGGGCACAGCTGCTGAAGTTGGGGGAACCTCAGCTTCTGTTTGCATGAGTTAAACTGGTGACAGAAACAGACTAGAGAAAAAGGTTCATAAGCAGAGATGGAAGGCAATGGTTTGGCAAGGGAGGCTCTGAGACCCTGTGCATATATGTTGGCATTCAAAGAGGTTGGTCCTTGATCTAAACACCCAGGCAGCAGTGATTTAGCATCCTTAAGTGGCTTCTAAAGAAGTATATTAAACAACACTTCTCAGGCTCACAAAAGTGTCTCTCAAAGGAGGAGTCAGCTAGAAAACAGTGGAGGAGATACCACAGCAGAAAGACAGAGACTTCTTCAGCAGAAATGGAATCACTTCTTTAAGTCTCCCTCTATCCGAGGAGGTCTAGGGAAAATCAGTTTACAAGAAAATGAGCTTTTCCTCCGTTCAAATCTATAAGCATTGATCGAGCTCAGAGCCTTTATCTAGGAGGTACTTTCATTCCTCCCCTGTACCCAGGAAAGGTTACATATGCTACAAGGCCAGAATTAAGAAATTCTCCCACTCAGAGTACAGTTATTTCTTCTGTCCATCAAACTGCAAGTGCAGATGAAATGTCTCCCTGTGGCCTTCTGCACTGGGGGTGGGAAGGAGGGATTCAGTCCAAGCTAACGTAAGGAAAGATATAAGCTCTGAGGAAGCCAGGCTGGAGTATCCAATGCAGAAGAAAATTCCTGCATAATTAGAGACTAACCTGGAGTAATGATCCCAGAATACAAGGGGAATATTGAAAGAGATCAGCCCCTCTGTAGACTAAAACCCTTAGTGAACGAGGAGAAAGTTCTCTCCCCAGTTCCTGCACAGAAAGTAGAACTGCCCCCTGCTTTTGGCATGAGGATAGTCCTTCTCTCTGCAGCAAATAATGGAGGAATGGATGTAGCTGATGCAAAACCACTAGAATTCATGCCTCAGAGATGCTTTCTGTAGTCAGGCTCTACTGCACCATGTTGAGCACTGGAAGAGACACAGGGAGTTGAATATCTTGGCACACAGGACATTCATTTGGTAGCTCAGATAATTATAAAATAACTAGACAATTAATAAAATATGAAAAGACCAAGGTAAACTGTTATGGTTTGTGTCTAGATGCCCCCCAAAGCCTCATGCAGTCATGGGTGTAATCTTCTAGAGTTTGTGATCGACTCATAGTCTAGTGCTGGGATTATGGGTGTGAGTGCTACACCTGCCCTGCATACAATATAAGGGAGGGAAAAGACTTGCTTCCTCCCCCATTTGTGTTCTTCCTGTTTTTGCTGTCTTCTACCACCTTGAACTGTTGCCCCTCTGCCATGCCACCCTGCCTTGGAGCCAGCTGATTATAGACTAAAACCTCTGCAAAATTTGAGCTACATAAATGTTTCCTGCCTTAATTTTGGGCATTGGCTATTTTGTCTCAGCAATGACAGAAAAGTAACCAAGACAGAAACCACGTGGCTGACATATAGAAAGCCCAGTGAAGAGAGATATTTTCAGCTGTATGGACCAGGAAGGGCTTTTAAGAGGAGATGACTGCGAGAGTTACTAAGAGTTGTTCTAATATTCTAGTGGATCTTCACTTTGCACTGAAAGAACTTCCAAGATTGGCATTTTACTGTGTGATGGACAGAAATTGTCCTAGTGAGGTGAAAAAAAGACTCTCTCTCATTGGGAAGGGAGGAGGGGAGAAGGTAATCTTGACCTTGCACTACTGAGCAGAGAGGAGTTCCATAACCTGCTGCACGGGAGCTGTCCTTCAGAACCACAACCAGCTTTTCTGCTTTGCCCTGCAATAGAAGGATTGTCTCTTTCCCATTCTGCCCCAGGGTCAAAACTTGCACTGTCAGGGAACCAACACCCCCCCATCCCAAAACCTTAACTAGACACTTACTAGTGCATGCCACTTCCGGAGGGTCAAAATCCGCTCGGTAATAGCCAGTCCGGCAGGTGCAGATGGGAGATGCCTCTGAAGGAGAGCGGCTGTTGGAGGGGCAATGGGAGCAGCCCTCAGCTTCCTGGCTGGCCTTGAATGTCCCTGCAGGGCAAGCTGGAACATAAAGAGATTATGTGAGAATTGATAGAACGGTGGCAGCCAGAGGTCCTTCCCTGGAACTGGAAAATGAAAGGCTGCCCTCCTAAAACAGACATTGAGATGTTCCCTTGTACAAATACACCAAGTTAGCATGTCAGACTGAAAATCTCCATTTAATACTTCTGGTTCCTCAACTTCCTTAGTGAAATAGCCCTTCTTGGTAATAATGGCCTTCTCGTTTAAACAATATGAAAAATGATTCTTTCCTCTCAGGGTGTCAAAAAATTTGAGAAAATGAATTTAATACGTAGCTCAGGGTCTCAGGTAAAAATACTCCATACATGGTCATTGTTCCAACTTTGTGTCTGGTTAACAGCCAGGTCCATACCCTAGCCACTCCCTGAAGGAATCTAGTCTTACAGCCTCAGCTGGAAAAGGTCCTGGTTGACAAAGGACCAGATCCATGGTTCCTAAATGCCATGGTGCAACACACACGGGAGCTACTGAGAGATACGTGAACAAGTACTTGCTATGAATGATGGCAAAAGACTGAAATTCATGAGTGATGCTTTAAAAAGAAATTAAGGTGATTTCAAGGTGAGTGCCTTTAGAACATCATTCTTCCTTAATTGCATTTTGATGTGCATTCAGGAGTAGAGCAAAAAGGAATGGCTTCGCAGGCAGTGTACTAGGGAATGCGTCATGCACTTGCTCTCTTCTGTCACACACATGGCTATGGGAAGGCTGGAAATACATGGTATGGCACGATGCCGCTGGAGGTACTTGCACATATGGAACCCCTCTCCTTGATTTTCTGTGGAATCAGCCTATAAAGAGTCATATCAGGCCACATCTGCCTCCAGATTATCCTCTAGGCTTTGAGCAGGTCTCCTCCACCAAGACCCTCAAGTCCTGATATCTGATGTCCTTCCTGTCACACTCTCAAGAGAGTGATCCTGCTTGCCCCACCTCCCTAAGTTCTTCCTCACCATCTCAGCTCCTCACTCTTCTTGTCCCCATGAAACCTGCTCTGGCTCATTCACCTTTGAGAATGAGTAAAACTCACTGGCTGGACAACTTATTCAGTTCTCCTATACACCTCACCAATTTGCTCAGCAAATATTTACTGTGTGCATCCTGAGAACCTGACCCAAGGAACACCGTCTGCCTTCAAGGACCTCTTGATCTGGGGAAGTCATCTTATTATAATGCAATGTGACAGCTACTGTCATAGAAATATCACAATAATGGCCTCTACTTGCACAGTTTCTCTTCCCAGATACATTGTTCCCTCCTGGAAAGTGTAGTGTGTTCTTTAATAATTGCAGTAGCCACCATCTGCTAAATTGCCTCATTAAATGCTTTACATGTGTTACTCTATGGGGTGACTATTATTATCTCCATTTGCTCATGAGGAAATTGGGACACTGAGAGGTTAAAAAGTTACCCAGGATCCATAGCGGGAGAAATGATAGTGACGCTATGTATATAAGCTACTGGAAAAGCATCCACCAATTTTCTGCCAAGAAGGAAGAACAGCTTCCTATGCGACAGAAGTTTTTTCATTCTGTTGCTCACTTGAAGTGGGGAAGTGAATTCCGCTACTCTGAATGTGCACTACTTTGTGGATGGAAGGCAACCTTGGTGAAAGGGAATGTTCTGGAATAGCATAACCCAACTGTTTTCCATGGAACACAAGTTCTTTGAGGCCTCAACACCTATCACTTCCAAAAGAATTCTGTGCTAAAATATTTTGAAAATGTGACCACGAAAGCTATTTCCATTATTTTTATTTGGGAATTCCTTAGTGCTTGGAAAGGGGGTTCTAGAATACTGGATTTACTATGGAGAAGCTCTAATTTGAAGAGCATCTCCTAGGGCTCACATTCAATGGAACACACTGGAGTAAATATTGTTTCCCTTGAGAAGTAATGATTTCTGTTGTAACCCGTGTAAAAACAAGCCACTGGATGACCCATCTAAGAACATCCAGAAGCAAGTTCTATGTGGAAAAGAAATGATCTGGAATATTTCCTAAAGAATCAATGAATAAAAATACTCAATTCAGAAACACTGAATGACATACACAAAGTGTCCTACAGTTTGTGTTACTAGCCCATATCTCCACGCGCATTTGGCAGTCTCTCCCCCTGTTTTCGTTTCTCCCATCCAGAACTCATGCTCATCTTCTGTAGAAGCACATGATCCCTAATGTCATTAGTACCCAGTGTTCCCAGAGCTGCTGGGGTCTGGGGTAAGGGACACAGAGGAACTGGGCCTGTGCTGTCTAGACGCAGCAGGGAGAGGAGACATGAGAACTACTCATGCATTCATATTTGGTCTCTGCCACACTGTAATTTTCTTAATGTATCAGATCAAGAACAAAGTGTTTTCACATTTCTTTCCAACACTTAAAAGCCTCCTCACTTTACATTTAATAAGTTAACAGCATAAACAATCACCCTTATATCCACAAGTGGCAGAGAGATTTGGAAAGTGGTTTCCTGAGATTTCCATGGCGAAAAGTAGCTCTGAATTCTGAGGATGTACAGCTCTGAACTGGGAGAAGAGGAGGATGGGCCTTCAGGGAGAAATGCTCCAAGAGAGGTAGGGCAGAGATCTCAGAAGGGAGTCTCAGTCCAGCCTCCCTGAGAAAGAAGCACTGGGCAGTAGTAGTCACATCATGTCAGGCTGGCCTCCTGCTTCTGTCATTCTTACTTAGGGTGAACATTATGGATTCCTCAGAGCTGCAGTTCGATTGCCTGAATGTAAGATCTATACTTCTCAAAACTCCTGCAGGTCATTAAGAGTTAAATAAACCCAGGTATGAAACATAGCTGGCATTAACAAGTACCATATAATCTCTCTGCAACCGAATGTACCCACTCCCTTCTGGAAATCAAGCCTTTTTTGCACGGAATTGTAGAAGTCAGGGTCAGAATATAAGTTCTAAATCCCAAAGTGGGCAAATAAATCCTAGAACCAAATGGAAAAATATGTTTCTGCAGATTATTTCTGTTTGAATCACTATATGTATAAAATATATTTTACCTACAGTTGCAAAATGAATGAGTCTCCTTAATGTTCAAATTTCACATGCTAATCTCTTAATAATAAAATCTGCATCTAGACATTTCCTAATTTTATAAAGAAGCAGCCTTCCTAAGTTCACTTATTAAACTTTTAGACTGTAACTTCTAGTCACCCTTATACTATGTTTTCTCACAGAATTCATTTCTTAAATAACAGTTAAAATGCCAGGCTAATCCACAAAGCCTTTTAAACTCATTCTATATCAGATGCCACTAATAGAAGTTAATGATGTTATTTGACTAAGAAAAATAAGAAAACTATGCAATCCTTTGATAAAAAGTAGCTTCAGTTAGAAGTGATAAATGAAGCACTTGGGTCAATTTTGGCGTAGAATACATAGACCAGGAGAGCAAGCGCAAATGGCCTTCAAGGCCAGCTAAGTCAGCTGAGTACGGAAAGCAACCGGGAGTGATCCAGTTGGGATGGGTGGAGCCTCTGACAATCTGGGGACCGACATCTGTTGAAAGACTATGGTTTCCAAAAATAACAATTAAATATTGTAATTGCCTAACCATTCTCAGCCTTTCAAGTAATCACAGTATTTTGCTTTAGTATTTCAAAGCTCACGAGATGCCTTTTTCTTGATACAGAATTACAGTGCTCCTGGTTCAACAGATGGGTATTGAAGATCTGTCAAAAGCAGGCGCCATGTTAAAGAACTGGAGCAAGGTGCAGAAGGGGTAGGGGGCTTTAAGGAGTCTTCCTGATGGAGAAGGTGGACACAGTTTTCCTCCTGATTCTGCCTGATCTGTGCTATTCTGTGTGTGCACAGGGGACCACCCGGCCAAGATGTGCACCCTTTGGAGGTCCATCCTCCCACAATGAGGGTCATAAGAAACATCTATTGGTGACTGGGAGGTGAGATTCAGAAGGAAGGAGAAAGACAAAGCAAAAAAGAGAGAGATGGAAGAACTGGAGAAGTAAGAAGGAAAATTAGGACAGGAAGGGCCCAGCCTGGGGCTTCCCCAGCGTGAGTTTCATTGCTACTCCAAGAGGTAGGTGAGAGGAGTCATGTGCACCTGCTATAGACCTAGGAGAGACCTTTGCATCTTGTAAGGGAGGGCTGTGCACTTCTGACACGGTGCAGTCCACAATTCTTTGTTTCCTTTGCTTCATTGTAAGTGGTCATAGTTTAGACAGAAGAGCTAGGCTAAGCATACAGAGCCAACGCCCCTGGACGACACACCCTTGTACCTCCTTCTTGGCTCCCAACTTCAGCAGAAGAAAGAGACCAGATCTGTGTGCCCCACCACTAAGCACGAATGTGTTTTCCATCTGCCATGCAAAACGCCCATTTTTCTCTCCCTTCTAGCAACAAGAGACTGGTACACGTCACCTCTAGCTGGCATCCAGAAGGTCACCTTGAAACGCCCACCCAACTTCTCGGAGCCTCAGAGATGTAACAAATTACCTGCTTACAATGCTCTCGAGAACTCCCCTCCCCTCCTGTCTCTGCACGAAGACTTCCAGCGACACTGAATCCATCATCTGCAGTACTATTACTTTATAAAGAAACAGATTAAGTGTCTCATAAACAGCGCAGTGATTGAGATAATGGAAAGCGCCTCTCGTCCCCATCTGCAGCATCAGGTTATGAAGCATTTCCAAGCAGCCAGGAAAAGGAAATTAATAGAAGCAAGAGGGAATAACCACTTTTATGCAATTTCCTCAGGAGATAGTGGACCATCTAATCTTTATTGGAGCCCTTTAACCTGTCACTCAGCACTCACCAGAGCCTCTTTAGCTCTCACAATTTTTCTTGGTATCACAGGCAGATAAGACGAAAACCTCAAAACATTATGTGATAATTTTTGGAGGTGGAGGGTGCACATTGCTTCTGCCCCTCCTCCCTCAGTGGAGGCCTCCACAAACATTTTTATGCAGCAGAAATGTGGGAGAGCTTAACTATTCCTGGTGCGTGGTCCAGGGGTCACAGCTACGCCGCAGGAAGAAAATCTCTCCTTGCATTTTAAATGTGATTCTTCCTTCCACCACTGCCTTCTGTCCTTGCTCTTTCTTTTTAATAATCTGATTATTTCTCCTGATCTAATTTTTTCCCCAAATGAGTTTGCAAAGGTTCATGCCAATGAATATTCATCCCCTGCTTAAGAGTCGGGCGCTTTTGCTCAAGGCAGGTGCATCTGGGCAGCTGGCTCAGGTCTGCCTGCCTCATGAGGTGACAGTGAAGGGGCAAGACAGCCACTTCTGCACAGGAGGACAGAGGTTCACTGGCTGGAGCTTATTGTTCCTCAGACCTCCCCTTCACCACCACACTCTGTGCCCACACTGAGAGAGAGGTAGAAATGCCTCTCAGCAGCTGCTAAGAATTGCAGACTGGGTAGGATAGAGGAGGGGCAAGAAATTCCTGCAGGCCATGCTTAAAACTCTACACAGCGCCTCCCTTAGGTCCTGGTATTTAGAGCTGGAATTTAGAGTCCCTCCTGCGGCCAAATGTCTTCACTGCCTTTCCACTGCTGGTAGCTAACACCACACAATCCTGACACTGAAACTCCAGGAAAGAGGCTCCTGAGCAGGAGGTAGCTCCGAGGTCTCTGTGATAGGATTCACCTATCCACTTTCAAAAGCAGTCTTTACTTTTCCCAGAATTGGTCTTCCTCCATAACCCCAGGGCATCCCATTGGGACCTGAGGTCATGTGGGAGTTCCCAATTCCCCTTCTATTCATGGCCCTGTGCAGAAAACCGACACCAGGGAAGTGGCTCCAGGAATCCATTCATCCATCCAACACCGTGCCACTTTGAAAGCTCCCTGAGGGCAAACAACGTGGTCTTGTCAGTGTTATTCTCCTTCGCCCAGAGCTTAGCAAAAGCCTTACACTTAGATCTCTACATTCCATGGAAGAGTGAACTGAATACTCACTGAAGACCTGCTTGAGAAGCCCCCAAAATAAAAGCTGTGATACTGAAAATAACAAAACACATATGATCTTTTTTTTTTTTTTTTTTTATTTTATTTTAGAAACATACAAGTACAAAAACATATTGACAAACAGACACCCATTATCATAGAAAATAGTACAATCACAACTAATCTATAGACAAGGTGATATGGTCTCAACAGTAGTTGTTGCTTTATCCATTGATATCTTCGAATTGTAGATGTATGGACCCATATACAGACATGCAAATTTAGTCAGACAGTTTATC
>PVLD010027056.1:0-21302 GCA_004027595.1 Dinomys branickii
CAGAGCAGCTGTCCTGGTGGGGACCATGCCTAGGAAGGGCTTTTTTGACAGAGGGAAGCAGTGGGTGCTGGGTAGGACTGAAGGAGAGGAATGGGAGAAGCTGAGAGGAAGGGAGGCCCGAACTGCTGGGGGCCGTGGGGGAAGCTGCTAGAAGGGCTGAATTTCTGAGGCCACGTTGGAAACAGCTGCTGCTCAGAGAATGGAGGAGCGGAGTCTGGTGGGGGTGACTCACTGGAGAGGGACAGGTGTGGGGTGCACAGAAGAGAAGTAATTCCATGCCCTGTTTCCCCTGCCAACCCCCGAGCAGGTATTGCCTGGGCAGTACCCACCCCTGGCGCTGCTCACCCCCTGGCAGATTCTCACATCCTGTTAAGAGCTTCTTGTGTCCAGGGCATGTGCAGGAACCAGTGCAGGGCGGAGCACACTAGAGACCACTGTAAGGTGGGCAGAATAGTCACCTCCCCTGCAGGAAGATCTCTGTGGGTTAATGTGATTATCAGAAGATAAAGCCCTGCAGATGAAGGTCTGATTTCTCCTCTTCTCTGTGCTGGCCAAATTCCCACTATTATATGCACCGAGTGGTATGAACTCAGTGTACATGGCGACTTCTTCCAGGAAAGCACTTGTTTTCCATCTGTACCAGAGGTAGTCTCCCTTACCTCAGTCTAGGGGCCACAAAAGGTGGCCCCAAGAGCTGAATGAGAAGCGAGGATAAGAAGATCCCTTGGAGGCCGGGTGTGGTGGCACAGGCCGGTAATTCCAGCATTTAGGATGTTGAGGCAGGAGGTTCACTGCAAGTTTGAGGCCAGCCTGCACTACGTAGTAAATTCACACCCAGCCTACACTACATAGAAAAACCTTGTCTCAAAAAGAAAAAGAAAAAGAAAAAAATTAAAAATAAGATAAAAGCCAAGCATGATGGCATACATCTCTAATCCCAGCACTTGAGAGGCTGAAGCAGGAGGTAGCTGTGAGTTTGAGGCCTGCCTAGACAACATAATGTGTTCAAGGCCAGCCTGAACTACAAAGTGAAAGCCAGTCTCGAAAGAAAGAAAGAAAGAAAGAAAGAGAGAGAGAGAGAGAGAGAGAGAGAGAGAAAAAGAAAGAAAGAAAGAAAGAAAGAAAGAAAGAAAGAAAGAAAGAAAGAAAGAAAGAAAGAAAACCTTGGAATAAATGTGTTAAGATCACCCTTTTAGAGGAAACTAGACTTCAAATGTGGGAGACCTGGGATAGCCTCTTTAAAAATCATTTAAGCCCAGTATTGCTTCCTTTTAACATACAAAGCCAAGTTAATAATTGTAAAAGGTGTTATGGGGGAGCAACTAGTGACAGGCAAGTGGGGACAGATCCCAGAGATTGGCATTCAGAGGGTGGCAAGCCCATCACCAGGGTCAGGAGCGGACAGGAGCCTTCCGGGGTGGGGCTGAGCCATAGGGAGATGGAGAGAGGAGCTGGACTGAAGGGGAGGAGGGGGCTCAGTTCTCAGGGCCTGGATTTGGGGTGCATGGAATGGGGAGATTGGAGAGAAGCCGGAAAGGGGACGTGAGGATGGCGAGGAGGCCCTGGTGTGAGTGCCAGTGGAGGGGCCTGGTGGTGTCATCCGGGAACCACAAGGGCAGGGAAGGGTCTGGCCCAGGCCAGGACCACAGCTCAGAAGGCTGGCTGCCTCCTCTTCAGTGTAAGCATGCAGGAGAGAGGGTGCCCTGGGGCTCTGCCATCTCCCTCTGGGAGCTGCTATCCATCTGACTCCCCCATGCAGATGTGGTAAAGCCATGGGGCAGGAGCTGGCACTGCCTGTACCCTGGGAGCTCCCTGCAGCTCATTTTCATGATATTGGCACAGTGCTGAGACCTCACAGAGAAGCTGTCAATGGGCTGTGGACACACACTACTCTCTTGGGAGGACCTGGCCATCAAGGAGCTTGGACGTGATCTTTCAATCACATGATGGGGGTGTGGGGTGGCTTCTGAGGTAGGGATGGCAGGCATGGCTTAGAACCCTGACCTCCCACTTCTTACCAGCCTGACCCTAAGGCTTCGTCTCTTGAACCTCAGTTTACTGCCTGTGTAATGGAGATAATAAAAAGTGCCTCATAATGGTGGTTCATATGCCCACATCTGAGAGCACAACCAATGTTTTTTTGTTTTTGTTTTTGTTTTTGCAACAGGGTCTCACTTTGTAGTTCAAGCTGACCCTGAACTCACTTATGTATCTCAGGCTGGCCTTGAACTCACAGCAATCCTCCTGCCTCAGCCTCCCAAGTGCTGGGCTACAGTCAGAGTCCATGACACCCAGCTGGAAGTGATTTTTATAAGAGGGCAGAAGAGCTCAAGTGAACCTGGGTACAAAGATCTGCTCTGCCCCTTATGGGAATTTGAGCAGGACCTGCATAGCCACCTGGTCCATTCCTCTGGTCTCTTGCCTTATGGGATCAACAATGCCTCCTCTCAGGGTGGCCATGGCCAGTGAGTGCTACAGCACACATTAGGAGCTCATGGCAGAACCTGGAAAATAAAAGAGTGCTCGGTTTTCATCACTGCTGTGAGTTAGCATCACACAAGGCCTGGGTCTGACCCGTCCTGACCACCTGGCATGATGGTTATTCAAGGATCTGCCATCCCCAAAGGAAACATACAGAGCATTGCAAGCTATTGCGAGTTAAGCTTTGTTTGTTAAGAATTATAACAACATTATGGACATAAATATTGAGTTTAGCATTAGAATATGCAAATTCAAAATTCCCATTTTATTACTTATTACTTTAGTACTCACTCCTTTGTTCTCAGTGTTCTTGGATGTTGAATGAAGATACTACTTCATGGCTTGCTTGGCAGAACTTTAGTGAAGACCAGAAGGCCAAGCATGTAAATTACTGAGGATGCTCTGGTCTCCAAAAACCAGAAATCCTAACTACAAGCAGCTTCAGAACTATAAAATGTGGCTTTGCAACAGGTTGCAGGGTTGGTTGACTTAGGGCCCTGTGATGTCATCAGGGGCAGGCTTGGGAGGGAGCGTCTGGGCTCAGGGGTGTCCTCTCGGAAGCACAGAGTTCTGTGGCAGGAGCTCAGGCTTGGGGTTGTGTGTGGAGAGGTGCTGGGGCTCATTACTTTCTGCCTCCCTCTATTTCCGGTCCCTCTCTGCCAATAAGCATTGACTGAGACTAGAGTAAACACTTAGGGATGAAGAGAGGAAACCGTATCGCAGAGTGATACAGTGGGGCCCCCTGGAAGCAGCACGGGATGAAGATAGTCCAGAAGGCACTTTCCTATTGTTGGAACTCAAGGTTGCTGCCTTTGCAATATCTGCCAATGTCTCTGAGACTGTACAGGAGCTGGCGGCAGCCCTGGAGCTACTCCTCTTTCCTGTCCCTGACCCACAGCCAGCTTCTTGTGTCCTCTTACCTCACTCTCCGACCCCAGCCCATGCTCTCTGCCGTGCCGTGTGAAGCAGGGTAGAGGTGGTGGGCTGAGGACTCAACAGAGGGATGATGACAGGGCCAGAGGCAAGGGAATGAGAGGAGGGGGAAGGAAGAGGAGAGAGGGGGCAGGGAGAATGAAACAGTTACGTGTATGCTCAGTGCCAGAGCCAGGAGCCCATGCTGTAAATTGCTTTTACCTTCATGCTTGTCCCAGGGAAAGGCCCAACTAAAACAGCATCTATCAGAAATAGAAGAGCAATTGCAACAGGCAGCTTATTGGACCCATCTCTGGGAGCAGTGGGTGGGGTGGGGCAATCTACGAGCTTCGGAAGTGTCCCTGTGTGAGTGCAGACAGCCTGAGTGCAAGGGGCATAGAGTCCGCCCCAGCATCTTACCTGCAATTGTGCGAAAAATCCAGGCTCAACAGGAAAACACTCCACACCAAGGAGTCTTAGAAGGCAACTTTTATTATGCTGGTGGGCTCCCTCCCAGTTCCAAATCACCAGCTCAGTGTCAGTTTTGAGTTCAGCTTAAATACAGTTTGCAAGTGGGAAGTACAAAGCTGATAGCTGCTTATTACACGGTTGGTTACATGGATTACAAGAATTACGTCATATATAAGAATTACGTCATATATTGTCAGGGAGAGTTGCTCTAAGTAGGTTTACTTAAAAGGAATTGTTTATCATTAGACAGGAACATTCTGGGAGGGAGGGGGTATGAGCAGAGCATATAGAGTTGAATGTGTCTTTGACTGGGCCAGTGTGTTCTGGGCACAAAGCAGAGAGTGCTTGAATCCAGCTGAAACAAGGCTACATATGTACATATTTTAGTTGAAAAACACAGACACTGCAGCTGGACATGGTCATGCTGACCTGGCCGACTATGTGGAAGAAGCATCTGGAGGCAGGCAGTCAAGGCTGACCGAGCTTAGCAGTCTAACTGTGTGACAGACTGCATGAGCATAGTCACAGGCTATTAACTGATTTTTAACTACTACTATAAAATGCCTGTATGTCTGTGATTCTGTGATTTTGCCTTACACTATGGACTCTGCTCAGTGACCTGAGAAAGGCCTGGCTGGACTGGTCTATGAGGGACGCTCTGTGCTGTCTTAGTGCAGCAGTGGGCTGAACTGTGGAGCTGGTGAGGTCAAACTGTCTAGTTCGACATGCCAGAAGAGAGGAAAAGTTGGGCTGGAAGGAGCCTTATGACCCCTAGGGGAGAGTGAGGGGCCAAGGGCCACCCAGTCAGATGGTGATGAAAGATCTAGAATCACAGTGGATGCTACCTACTCCAGTGGCCCTGCCACTTTACCCTGCTGCCGGGGACATCCTTAGCTGGGGACGTGACACCACATCCTAGCTCTCATCTGTGGCCCTGGCTTCAGCTACAGTCCCATGGCCTGTATCATTTCATTGCCTGGCACAGCTAACTCAGGGGAGCAGGTGCCATGTAAAGGTTGCTGTGGTTTGAGCGCACCTCCTTGGGTCATAAACTGGCACTCACATTGCGTCCTGGAAGGAGGCAGACAGGTGAGCAGATCCCGCATGCTGCCTGGAACACCAGGGTCCAGAGGTGCCTTCTGGAGGCCCATAGTGAAGCCCAGGGGCGGTTGGCTTTCTCCCCATGGTTACCCACTGGGTCACATCTCATCCACCCAGATTCAGTTTCCATGACAACAGCAAGCTCCTTACCCATCATGTTCATTCTTAAAGGTTCCCACCTCAGCTCTCTGGTCCCCGGCTCCTTATGCTGCTGCCACACCAGCCCACAGCTTCAGGTCCCGGAGTCACCAGATGGAGCCTCCTGGATGGAGACTGACGGGCCTTGAAAACCTCCACATAACTGCTTCTTAATTGGATTCAGATCTCTTTTGCTCCCCTGTTGGAGCCCCCACCCTCCTGTCCTCTGCAGCTCAGCCTTGGAGATCTCCCCTGTTCCCCTTGCCCAAGTGCCCAGCCCTAGAAAATGCTAACAAGGGCTACTCCAAAGCCAATTACTGACCCAAAAAGAAAAGGAAGCCTCCAATTTGGGGGCCCCAGGCACCCTCAGGGCAGAAAACCAGCTCCAGCATGGGAACGTTCAGGGCTTACCTTCCCTGTCTCCCAGCCAGCCCTGTTCCCACCTCTGCCTGCTGCTTTTTCCTCTGGGCTTTGGCCTCCCTGCTCCTCCTCTCTAGGCACCATCTCTTGCATAACCTGGCTCCAAATTCGCTCCCACTGTGAAGTGGTTCCAAACCACTTTTCTCTGCCTCTTGTCAGAGTGGTTAGTTTGGTTTCTGCAACACCACTTGATATATGTTGCCTGAGGGAGAAGGGAGATTCCTGAAGATAATTTTTAGTATGTTTTCTTTTTGCACTGGAAAATTCTTCTAGTGTACATATGTTGTTTGTCTGCCCAGCATCTTCTTTAAACTATGAGTGCTCGTCTCCTTTCTGTGGAAAAGCCACCACTTGGGATGCAGCTAGAGCTGCCTTCACCAACAGGGGTAAGCATCTGGAGCAGGCCAGTCCCAGGACTGAAATAGTGATTGCCTCGGGGAAGATTGCCAGAGGGTTGCTATAGTGATTGCCATAGCGATTGCCTCAGTGATTGCTATAGTGATGATTGCCTGCCTCAGGATGATTGCCGGAGGATTGATTTAGTGATTGCTATAGTGATTGCCTCAGGGATGACCACATGAGCATTAGAGCCAGTCAGCACCTTCCCTGATATTCATGTAGACACGGCTGAATCCCTGACCAATATCCATTCTCCCCCTCATTCTCACAAGCAAAACCAGTTCGAGATACTTGTTTTTCCAGACTATGCTGTAGCCAGGGTTTGTCATGCCACTGAGTTCTGGTGAGTAAGTTGTGGGCAGAAGTTGCCATGGGAGACATCCGGGAAAGTACTTGGACACTGAGGCAGTGAGGCCGCTTGCACCCTAATCCTAACTGACCACAGCCTCTCAGCACGAGACTCCTTAATCTGGAGGCTTTTATTCTAGCTCTATGGACAGGTGCCTGGGAATGGAGGCTGCCAAGAGCTGGAGTGAGAGCTAGAGAGATCTGGAGGGTCAGAGGGATGGGTAGAAGTAGTGAGAAGGATGGCATTATCAGGTAAGACCCTACACTGAACCATGTCTGCTTTAGGCTTGAATTGCTCTTCTATTTCCTAGAAGCTTGAGATTCAACATTAGGTTATTTGCACTTGCTCTATTTTTCTGAGGTGGGGAATTCACCACTATAAATTTCCCTGTTACAACTGCTTTCATTGCATCCCATAAATTCTAGGATGTTGTATTGTCATTATTGTTTAATTATAGAAACTGTCTAACCTCTTCTTTTTTTTTTACACTGAACCGATTATTGGATATACCCTTCTGCCATAATAAAATCAATTCTGTGTCGTTGGCAAAACAACAGAGATGGCAACAATAACAGTTCGAATGGTTCGGGGCTTCCAGCTGTCCCAGTCGCTGGGGATGTGCTCTGGAGGGAGCCAGAGGTGGGGAAGACTTAAACAGTCTGCTAGATAATCTCTGGTTTCCAGCCCTGCACACCTCTTAAAACATAAGCATTCTGAAAGGCTTTGAATAAATTCTAGTATTTACACATACATGTTTTTCAGCAATACACTCTTGAACACAACCCAACTGTTACACGAGAACCTTAATTGATTTGTTTTCAATGCTGGAGGAAAAAATGGCACACTGAATTTCAGGAGCTGGTATGTCAATCTTTACCATGGTGTCATCCCAAGTAATTCTGAAGGGTAGCTCCTGAGTGCCTTCCCCTCTGTAAGAGATGGGTAGGGCAGGACAGACACCTTTTCAGACTTGACTTTCCTCAGTGGGCCACACCCATTCTCCCCTTCTTCTGGTTCCAGTTAGCTCCCAAAGGATTGAGTGCTGCCCCAGGCTCAGTAGCTATCCTCCCAAGTGGCTCCACAGCGCCTGTGTCCACCCCTGCACCTCCATCATACTGACCACCCCGTCCTCCCAGGGCAACTGGCCGGAGGACCCCAGGATCCTTTTCTGAACAAGTCCCCGCTCCTTCGCTTCTCTCCTTGCTCTTAGATGAACTGTTCTCCTTCTCCGTTTTGGAGCTGGCTACACTGCGTGACGCCTTAGCCGCCTTCTCCGAGCCCTTGGGACCAACAGCAGCAACCAGGCCTGCTGCGCTGGCACCGTCTCCTGAGCGCCCCTGCACCTTTCTCTGGCTAGCTGCCCCCTCACTTGGAGTGAACAAGGAAGTCCCTGGAGTGGGTTTGCTACTGTCTTTGCCACTCTTTCCTTTTACATTTTGATTTGCCTTCCTTCCCTTGAGGACCTGGCACTGGGGCCACAAACTTGATGTTGTCTGGTAGTGTGGCCCCAGCACTGGGAGCCGGTATCCCCACCTCCTTTGAACCTGACATTTCCAGTTTCTGCTGGTCCTTTTCCAGATTGGCGTCCAGGTCAATGATGAGATTCCCTACTCTGGTGTCCCATTCATCCCTACTGTCATATGTCTCAACTGGGTTTGTATCCACGCCTTTCCCTCCGGAGGCTCCACTGTTCAAGGACACCTTAGAGTCAATGTCCCACCTCAAGATTTGAGGCTCTTCCTTGCCCCCAGCTTTCCTATGTTCAGCTTTAGCTATAGTCTCAGACCCGCCACATTGGTCAGCACATGCCCAGTGGACAACATCATTGCACACGACTGATCTCGGGAGCTGCTACCACCACCCGTCTGGACCCCGGGCTGAGCACCACTACCGCCGCCACCGCCATCCACCTAACCTCTCCTTTAATTCCACCTGTGATCCATTGGTTCTTCAAGAGGATATTATTTAATTTCCATGTATTTATGAAGTTCTTGTGGTTTCCAACTTCAATGCAATATCGCCTGATAATATGCATGGGATAATTTCAATTCCTTTGCATTTACTTCAGCATATTCTATAAGCTAGTATGTGGTCTATTTTGGGAAACATCTTGCATGCAGCTGAGAGGAGTGTATGTTATGATCTTGTGGGGTGGAACACTGTGTAGCCATCTACTAAGTAAATTTGTTGAAAACTTTGGTTCAATTCTGGTATTTCTTAATTGATTTTTTATCTAGTTGATCTAAGTGTGACTGTGGTATTGAATTAGTGCTTATTTGATTTTTCATTTCTGTTAATATTTGTTTCATATAGTTGGATGTGCCAGTATTTGGTCCATATATGATTGTTATCCATTTAGAAGGGCACAGTGGCCTTCTTTGTCTCTCTTAATCACTCTTGGATTGAAATCCACTTTGTCTGAAAATAGACTAGCTACCCCTGCTTATTTCAGGGTTCTTGTTCCATACAGTACTGTTTTCCAACCTTTGACTTTCAGTCTATGAATTTCTCTTTGAGTGAAATGTGTTTTTTGTATGCAACATAAAAGAAACTCCTGCTGTTAGTAGGAGAGTGGACTGGTGCAACAACTGTGGAAATCAGAGTGGAGATTGCTAGAAAAATTAGGATTAGAGGTCCTATTTGACCCAGAAATTCCCTGTTGGGTATCTCCCTTGAAGAAATAAAAACATCATACCATAGCAATACATGTGCAGCCATGTTTATAACAGTACAGTTTGAAATAACTAAATATTGGAAACAACCTGAATGCCCATCAACCAATGAAGGGATAAAGAAGATGTGATTTTTGTTATATACAACAGAGTACTTCTTTGCCACAAAGATGGGTATGCTTGAGACATTTCTAGCTAAATGATGCACCATACTCTTAAGTGTAAATATTGCATTGTTTCTTTGGTGTGGGAAACCAAACTAAGGACCAAAGTGTATAATAGGTATTGTGACACAGGAAGAAATTGCTCAAAAGAAAGGGGAACGAGGGAGGAGAGAGGGGAAAGAAAGGCAGGGGGTTAAAAAAAGAGGAACCAGGATATATCATGTACAGGTACAAATTCCTTATGATGAATGTGATCATTATGCATATCTAAATTGTACCAATAAACTTAATAAAAAATAAAAAATAAATAAGAACAGAGGGCTAGGGATATAGCTCAGCAGTACAAGCACCCACCTGGCAAGAGGTTCTGAATTTGATTCCTGGCAGAAAAAACAAAAAGCAAACAAATGAAAAACAATATCAAAAAACAAGAACAGAATAATAACAACTAGGAACAATGTTCACATTCATTTTAAAAACAAGAACAAACAATGAAAAAAAATAAAAAAAGAAGAAAAGGAAAATAGTATGTTCTCTTCAAGGCAAGTCTGTGCTATCACCAGGAGACAAAGTGGGCATTCAGAGCCCTGATCTATGTTAATCCCAGCAAGCAGCTGTAGGGTAGTGGCAGGGTAGTGAATAATTCCAGCAAGCATGCCCATTTAGGTATATTAAAGTTCAGCTTGGTCTCTGGCCGTGAGGCTGGAATCCCAATTTGTGCAACCTACATCACTCTATATGCTTCCTGATGGCCTGAACTTGGCTCCCTGCCTACCTGAACTCACTTCTCTGACTTCCTGCCAGCTTGAACTTGGTTCTGCCCCACCCCAACACTGGGAGCTGTTAGATGGAGCCAGCCCACAGCTGCTGTGAATTCTGAGCTCAGTCAGACCCTCTCCAAGATGACTACTGGCCAATCACCTTTCCTGGGGAACATCTGAACCTGAATAACTCACCAGTCACTGCATCTACTGCTCTGTTCCACTGATATGTTTTTCCTTGGAGTCCTCTAGGGTCACTAGTGGTCACCATGTGTCTGCATGTTTGAGCTGCTCCTCCCAAGCAATGGGTCAGGGTTCAGAGAGAAAGTTCCACTTGCCACCTGCTTCTTCTGTGTTGAGGTCTCTCTCTTCACTTTCCCTGTGGGTTTCAATTCCTACTTCAGATCCTTGTTGGGCCTGGGGACCCATTACCTTCCTTTTCTTCCTCACATTGCTATATTCCAGCGTCTAGACACCACATCTCTGAGTAGCTGTTTCTCTGTTCTTCATCGCTCTGCCATCTTCCTGGGAATCTGATGTTTTCTTTCTGAGTCAACCTAAAGACTTTATTTTATTTGCAGCAATAGTGTCATATTTGGTTTTCCATGCTCCCTGAAATATAAGTTCCATCTATGGATGAATAACAAGAACAACAAATTTTTTTACATCCCTAGCCAAAGCAGCAGTAATAAGTAGAACTGTTTATATAATTAGCATATATTTTCCCATCTTTTCCTAGTAAGCATGTAATTCTAGGAATTATAAAGCTGAACAGAGGGTCAAAGTTCCCAAGTTTGCAATCAATTTAGAAAAGCCCTCATTCTTCTATCTCTGAGTGCTGTCTCTATAGATTCCTTCTGCTCTCTTCTCTGGAGCCTAATGAAATTTGCATTAAATGCCCTCACTTTATGCTTAGTATCTGTTTGCTTTTCAAACAATATTTCCATATCTTTGCATACATTCCAGTAGTAGCTATCTACAAAGATTTGAGGAAAATGTCAATATTTCAACTACTGCTACACTTATAAGCATCCATATAACAATGAGCACTTTGTACAGAGTGAAATAAGGAAGTGGTAGGCAGGGTAAATGGCTCAGTGGTATAGAATTTCTGTAGTCGGTGTGAAGCCCTGAATTTGATCCACAAAACTGGGGGTGAAAATAAAGGGAGAAGGTATCATGTGAGAAATAACACATTCCCAGTTTTCTTCTGCAGGTCGTCTTGGTTACTTTTCTCTTGTTGCTGAGACAAAATACCCAACGCCCAAAATGAAGGAAGGAAAGGTTTATTTAGCTTACAGTTTGTGGAGGTTTCAGCCCATACTTGGCTGGTTCAGAGACAGAGCGGCACACGGCAGAAGACAAACATTCATGGCAACAGAACACAGCAAAAACAACCAGAGCAAAAGGGAGGAATGGCAGCAAGCAGCCTCTTTCCTTCCCTTACGTTGCAGACCCACTGGCCCTGTAGCACTCCCATAATCTCCATGCCCTCCTCTTCCATAGGCTCAGGATGTATACAAAGTAAGCACCTGGCTTCCTGCTGAGTCCTCAAGTTGGCGCAGTGTATCAACCATAACAAGGTGAAACCATGCAGAGAGATTCAGGAGAGAGATCACATTCTCTCTGAATGCAGCATAGTTTGTTTGGCCATGCATTTGCTGAGAGACATGTAGGCTGTTTGCACTTTGGGGAGGAGTTCTTCTTGGAGCATCCCTGCAGTCTCTGTGGTGTGAAGTGGTCTCAGTGGCAGACTCCCGTGGTCCCTGATGGCCACCCTCTTGACTCTGGGAATAAAGGGGGGAATCTTAGGGCTGCCAACACATAAGGAGGGTTCCTGGGCCCTTTGCTGGTGTAGCCCAGGGCCTCTGTATCTCCTGGTGGCGGAAGGTGCTCATGGACATGGAAGGAGGCTGTTTTCTCTGGATCCTTTTTGACACCTTCTGCCTGGGTCAGATGTCCTCAAGACTTCAGTTCAGTGCAGGGCAATGTGAGTGCACCTGAGCTGCTTCTGTGGTGGTCTTGGACTTGGGATGCAGGGTGTGGTTGGCCTGCTTATGTTGGGTGGGTGGATTCAAGATGCTCTGCTGCCGTGCCGCCCCTGCAGGCCTGAGCCCTGAGAGCAATCGCTTTTCCCTCCTCTCACTTCTTTCCGGGCCCCTCCTTTGGTTGTCTCTGTCACTGTTTCTGGGGTTTATCACTGTATGCATGTATGCATATAGTTAGTTTTATTTTGTTTCTAATGGACACAGATTGCACTTTATTTATGGGGTATATTGCTGTATTTTGACACATGTACATTGTGAAATAATCAAATCATGTCATTTAGCAGGGGGGAGCAGGGAAGAAAAGTTCTCTATCACATTGTTTGAGCCAGGGGCTGGGGATATAGCTCAGTGGAATAAGCGCTTGCCTAGCAAGCGCAGGGTCCTGAGTTCGATCCCCAGTACCGCAAAAAAAAAAAAAAAACCAACATTGTTTGAGCCAGTTGGAAGCTGTGTATATATTTTTCGTTCCTTTTTCTTCTTATTAGTATATGGTCGCAGTACATAATGTTTACATTCCTTGTGTGAAGTTGGTACATATATATAATGATAGGTTTCCCACCCAACACCTGCTTAGTCCTCATGGTGACAGTCCAGTGCTGAGTTATAACAGTGCCTAGCTCCTTCTTCCCAGAAACTCCTGTACTTTCTTCTTCCCAGCTGCCTTTGCCAAAGCCTGCACGTGCCAACAAT
Source organism: Dinomys branickii (assembly GCA_004027595.1). NCBI lineage: Eukaryota > Metazoa > Chordata > Mammalia > Rodentia > Dinomyidae > Dinomys > Dinomys branickii. The sequence continues at coordinate 12,607 of PVLD010027056.1, forward strand.
GATCCAATCCCCCTTCAGCACGTTATGCCGAGCAGCCCACATCAGCTACCCTGTGCCCCGCTCCCCTCAGAGTGCATACAAGCTCCAACCCTGTCGTTTGTCTTCAGAGAGCCAGGACAGCTGCTGTGGTGCTGACTCCCTCTGTGCCTGCATTAAACTTTTATCTCTTGCTGTTTATATCTCTCTCCTCCTCTGCGTCGTTTTAGATTGAGTACCTAAAAATACCTCAATAGCAGAACACAGCTGGATTCCGTTTTTCATCCCCTTCCCCTCCTCTCTCTCTCTCCATCTCTTGATTCTCCTTTCCATTGGAGAAAGATCTCTCTCTCTCTACTTCATATTATGTATCTTTTATGGAGCTCTTTATTCATAATTTGGCTTTTTTGTATAAGAGAAACCATGTGATATTTAAGCTTGTATGTCTGACTAATTTCACTTAACATTGTGCTCTCAGGGTGCATCCGTTTTCCTGCAGATGACTCCGGCTTACCTTTCAGTGGCCGAGGAGAAAAGTTAATCTTCTGGGTCTTTGGGGGATTCTTTCTTCACGAGGTGGCCCAACCCGATTTGGTCATAGCCCTAAGGAGGCCAGGAGGAAGCTGCCGGCTGGCCACCCCTCACAGTTGGGCCACCAGATCATGGTGAATGCAGACTGAAGACAGGTTCTCCCAGGTATGGAGATACAAGATATGATTGAAAAACACAGTGATGTTTAAATTTTAAGCAATTTATCACATTAAAAGTTACATTACCATGAATCTCCCTCAAAATACTCCCCTAAACTTTGAACACACTTATCCCATCATTTGGGTCACTTTCTGAAGCAGTTCTGGAAGTTCTTTTTCCTCAGTATCTTTAGTTGCACTGTTGTGGCTGCCTTGATGTCTGCAGTCAATTCAAAATACTTATCTTTCACGGTCATTTTGACTTTGAAGATGAGCCAGAAGTCACATGGTGCCAGATCCAGCAAATAAAGAGGATGATGACACACCATACTGATATTTTACAAACCTGCTTTTTTACTGGATGGTAGTTGGCAACAGCATTCATCATATTAGCCCTTGTAAAGACACAAACGTGGACTTGCTTCCAGGACTGCTTCCAAGAGTGGCCAGAGTGATGGGACAGTGTGCTCAGAGCTGGAGTGTTTTGAGGCTATGTGTCTTCTGCCATACTAGATTCTTTCAAACTGAAATACTCACTGCACAGTTGGATCACCCCTTATATTTATTAAGCAAATACAATACATGCTAGCAACAGGCACAAAGTCTTTCACGCAATATGTAAGTTTGGGAAAGTCCAGGGTCTGTCTTCAAGTTTCTCTGTAGTGGCAAACAAGAACATTGAAATGTTACCCAGGATCTGGAGGCGGATTTATTTTACGTGGACAGGCTCTGACAGGGAATCAATCCTCCCTCAAAATGTCAGGCCCTGATCTTTGGTACTTTGGGGCTTATATGGGATAAGCAAGCAGGAAGCACAGAAGCAGAGTTTTGGTGGTTATTGATTGGTTATATCTTATGTCGTTATTACTGATTGGACTAAAAGAAAACTACATCATATATGTTGCAAATATGAAAGTCCAAATACAGGGCAAGCCAGGAGTTCTGGAAAGCATCCAGGGTGGGGGCAAGCTTGGAGTTGTAGGAAGTGCTTGAGATAACCTATGAGTTTAGGATACGGTATTGGTTAGATAAGGGAAATATGTACCGGGCATTGGTGGAAGACAGGAAGATAAATCTGCTCAGGCGAGTAACTAGTTGCAGAAATTTTAAAAAGTTAACCCTCTATTTTCCTATTCAGCTCCAGCTACATCTTGTATGAATGGTTCACTTAAAACTTTCAGAGGTGGGATCCTGGGTTCCCTGATCAGAATCAAGCCATCAGATAGGCTTTAGAGCCAGTGGCTAGACTCAGGGCTTATGAGGGACAGATCCAGGTGCCATCTCTAAGGATATTAATGACAAGCCTTGCCAGACTGCATTGTATAGAAACAGACGCTAAACAACTTTATCCAGTCTTTGTGCATCAACACTTTTTATCTCCTGATGAAAGTCCATTTCTAACAGGCTCACAAGTCATTAATTCTACCAATAAAAATCTATTTTTCTATCCAGTATGTTGCTTAACAAGATTCAAATTCTTGATTGTATTCAAATGTATACCAGTAGTTTGTTTTCATCAGGCACAGTAAGACACGTAGACATGGAAATGAAGGTTATAAAACGAGTTTCTATTCACAGACCCCCAGTAACAGGAGGTGGGGCACAGCATGAAGAGTCATGGGCACGTGAGGAGTCATTAGTTGCCACCAGGGATTAGCTCGCTGTCTCAAAGGCCAGAGTGCCAGGAACACAGCAGAGAAAAAATGGGGCCAAAGCCTTGGTTGAGGTGCCCTTAGCAGAAGGGCTGTAGCTGCCTGCTCCGGGGTGTGGCCCTTTGTGCGGTCACCTGCATGATCAATTCTGGCTGGGCCAGTCCTATGGCAAGGTGGCTGGATAGCCCCAGAGTTAAAATCTGACCAGCCGACACTGACAGTGCCACCCAGAGCACACCATCACAGACATCACATGGCTCCATTAACAACAGCCAGCTCCTAGGGGCTGGGGATATAGCTCAGTGGAATAAGTGCCCGCCTGGCAAGCACAAGGTCCTGAGTTTGATCCCTAGTATTGTGTGCGGCGTTGGTGGTATAGTGGTGAGCATAGCTGCCTTCCTAGTATTGCAACCTCCACAAAAAAAATGAAACTAGAAGAAACCAACAGCCAGCTCCTTGCTTTTGGCTCTCATTCTGGTTTTGCTTCTGAGCCTCCTGTCACTGGAGCCCTGCGAGCTTCTTCCTCCTTCACGACCATCATTTCCATGTCTGTGTCAGATTGAAAACATCACTAACTTCACTACAGTCAATAACTGAGATCTTATTCATTAGCATACTGGATATCAAAACTAATTTTTATTGGTAAACTAGTGACTTATTAGTTAGTTTGTTGGAAATGGGTTCTCACTGGTGAACTAGTGAACTGTTATTACTAGTGAACTACTAGGTAGCTGAACATCAATTTCAGGGGTTCTCTATTTAATAGTCTTGTCGTGTCTTTCCCATTTTATATCCCTTTGCTTTTTTCTTGGTTTTTGAAGATATTTTCATTGGCATCTTCCACTTTTTCTTTTCAAATGTTTTACTATCATGATTTTAATTTCCCAAAACACTTTTATTTGATTTTTTTTCTAAAAAAGAATCATTATTCTCCACTTGTTTCACAGATGTTGCCTTTTTACTTATTTCAGGAAAAATGATTATCGCATTTCTTTTTCTCTTCATTTTTTTGGCAAGTGGAGTTGGTACATTTCAACCCTGTAATACTAATAACTGGGTTAAATAGAACCAATCTGAGTAAGCAAAATAAAAGGCTGAAATTGTTAGATGGGATTTTAAAAAGGCAACTTCTAATTTTGTGTTTTCTATAATAAACTCCTATTAAATAAAAGAACATGAATAGATTAAATGTTTTTAACAATTGAAAACTATGTACATAAATGTGCATTCAAAAAATTGGATTTCAGAAGGAATAGTATCAAGAATAGGAACTGCATAGCAAGATCCTGTCTCAAAAAATTAAAAAGAAAATAAAGACTAAAGAGAGAATTACATGGTGATAAAGCAGTTAATTCATCAATCATCTGAAGTATATATGCACATCAAACAGAGGTTCCAAATATAAAAGGCAAAAGCTGATTGCCTGGAAGGAGAAATCAACACAATCACGATGGGGTACTTAATATACACCTTTTTTGTTGTTTGCTTGTTTATTTTTGATACAGGGTCTCACTATATAGTTAGGCCGGCCCTGCATTCATTGTGTAGACCAGGCTGGCCTCAAACTCACAGCAATCCTCCTGCCCCAGCCTATTGAGTGCTGGGATTACATGCATGTGCCACCACTCCAGACTTTTGTAAGTATCTATAAAATAGATAAACTCTTGGCAAGATGAATCAATATGGAAAGGGGTTGAATTTACAATATTAGGAATGAAAAGGGGGATAGCTATAAATGAATATTTTTGTAAAGTATATTATTTATTTCTTTTTGTGTGTGTGTTGCTGGGGATCAAATCCAGAATCTATGTGTGCTAGGCAAATGCTCCACCACTGAGTTATACCCAGAGCATTTAATAAATATTTTTAAGACAGAAACTTAGATTACATAATTTCTACAAAACAAATATATATGCATATACAGTGTATTTATTACATTATTACTATTACTATACACATCTAATTATATGATATTAAAGTGTACTTTAATTAGTTTAGAATTAAAACTACTAGAGAAATTGAGTTATGTGTTTAAAATCTATCAGAAACCCATAATGTCCAGATGGTTCTGTATTTAAGAAATAGATCATTCCTATATTATTTTAGCTGCTCTAGAAACTGGAGAAAAGGGAGAATCCCCAATTCATTTCATGAGGTTAGTTTATTTAACCTGGAGGCCAAGATGAAGAAAAAGTATGAAAAGGAGAATTATAGTTCAGGGATGGTGGTGCACATCTGTAATCCCAGCACTCAGGACACTGAGGCAGGAGGAGTACTGCAAGTTTTAGGCCAGCCTGGGCTACATAAGTGAGTTCAAGGTCAACCTGAACTACATAGCAAGAGAATGTCTTTAAAAAAAGGAAAATTATAGATAATGTAATTTTGAAGCTTGATGCACAATTTTAAAGAAAACATTAGCAAACCAAGTCGAGCACAATATTTAAACAAACATGCACACAGGCAGCAAATAATTAGTTACACACAGAAAAGTTTTTCCAAGAGTATGGTTTCTCACTAGAAAATCTTTAAATGTAACTCATTATATAGACACTGTTATGGTTGATACATTGTGTCAACCTGGGGAGTCCAGAGGTTTGGCTGAGTGATTCAGTAGGAAACCAGGGTGCTTGCTTTGTACACATCCTGAGCCTGTGGAAGAGGAGGGCATGGACATTGTGTGAGAGCTACACGCCCCCTGGGTGGGGGTAGCCTGTTTACAATGTAAAGGAAGGAAGGAGGCCGCTTGCTGCCATTCCTCCTTTTTGCTCTTGTTGCTTTGCTATCTTTCACAGCCGTGAACGTTTGCCCTCTGCCATGTGCCACTCTGCTTCTGAGCCAGCCAAATATGGACTGAAACCTCCACAAACTGTAAGCTAAATAAACCTTTCCTTCCTTCATTTTGGGTGTTGGGTATTTTGTCTCAGCAACAAGAGAAAAGTAACTAAGACACTTGTGAGTCTGTCCATGGCCTAGGCTCCTTGTCTGGAGATGGGTAGTGGACTCATAGTAAGTGAACCTCTGTGAGTCACTAATCCCTACTAAGTCCTGTAATGGTGAGTGAAACAATGAAGCCTCAAAGGATGAGACAAGGTCACAGCCTAGGACACACGGATCCAGCCTCAAGACTGTAGCCTCAGGCTTCTCACTCCTAAGAAGATTAATTTAACACCTTACTTGGACAAGTCTTTGAGTGGTTCAGTCCTCCTTGCGTACTCTCCTCCCTTCTTTTGATAACTAAATAAATATGGGCCACCCAGAGGTGGTTGTGGTCTTAGCCCTGAGAGAATCACCCTACAGTCATTTGCAGATCTGATCAGCCCACAATAACTAAGGGATATTATTAAGCCGATACTAAGTCTCCACTATAAGTTACCCACTCTTGGAGTTCAGTCCATGGATGTGGAACTTAGCATAACTGTGGAGCCCGTCAAGGAGGCTGAATCTTTGGGCCAGCAAGTGGCCTAAACTTTGTTCTCCTCTGTGTCCCTGGAACAATTTGAGCCCAGAAAGTTGGGCAAGGCAAACCCTTTTGTATTTGATGATCATTCCCAAGTCAGTTGAGGGTTCCTAGCTCAGCCTGAAGAGCTTCTTGAACATTCTCTAAGACAGCAGGAGAGCTCAGTTCTGTCCTCAAAGCCCATTATGGATGTTACATTTTCACCAGTTTCACAAGAACTCTCAGCTCCAGTGCCCTGGAAGGAGGACAGTAGCTCTTTCCCATTGGCAGATAGCGTGACATTTTCACCTCTAGGTGGGGGAACAATATCGCCAAATCGACATTTAGTGTTGCCTCAAACCACAGTTACACATGTGGATCAGCTTACTGTAAATGCAAAACCAACCCTGGAGGCAGAACCTTCCGTCACCCAGGAGGACCACCCTGCACAGCCTGCAGTTCCCACTGAACAAGTTGAACTTTCTCCAATCCACACTGATCTCCTTTCCAGCCTGTGGAGTTCCCTGGAAAATTTGAATCTTCTCCAGCCCAGCAAAAAGTCATAGCTGAGACTCCAGATGCCCCAAAAGAGGTAGATTCCTTTATAACTCATCAGGATTTCCCAGTGAAACCTCTCCAGCACCACCCAACTCAGCATCCAACATTATCAGTTTCACTGTGTGACCACTGGACACGGGCCTTACCATAATTCCTGATTCACTGCAGAGACCGAGCATTCTGTGGCCCTGCAGGAGGTTGCAGCTTCTCCTCTGAAGCACCCTGGAGTGACACTTAAGCTACCTGCCCAGGTGCAGGCTCAGCAACCAAGCCTGATGTCCCACCTTGCAGGACACCTTATTTCAATCTCCAGAGCCATCTATGGAGGCTACTGCTCAATGTACAGGGCCGCATGTAATGAGGTGACAAATGCAGCACCACCAGGTCAGGACCCAGCTCAGCCTCCAACATTGCCCAGTGTCACGGTACAACCATTAACTATGGGCCTTATTATAAATCCAAATCCACTACAGAGGCTGAACATTCTGTGGCCTACTGGAGGCTATAGCTTCTCTGAAGCACACAGAGGTGATACTTGCACATCCAGAGCAGGTGTAGGCTCAGCAACCAAACCTGACTCCTGTCGCCATTCAGACTTCGGGGCCTTGCTATCAGTCCGAAGACACTACAGTAGATTAAAGATTTTCCTCTGAAACACACTTGCACCTCTCCTCTGAGGTGATACTTGCACGTCCAGCACAGGTACAGGCTCAGCATGCAAACCTGACTCCTGTCGTGGTTCAAACTTCAGATGTTCAACATAGTGTAACTCATTATTGTACAAATTAACATACCAGAAAAGGCTTTAACTGTACAAAAGGAGCAGAATGTCACAGAGCTATCAATATATGTGGGGTCTGTACCTGCAATAATGAGACCCGGGAGTGTATTGATCTTGGTTCAATGCAGAGACTGCACTGAGTTCCTGTACTAGACCTGACACCTCCAACACCACCTCCACAGTCTTGTAAGAATCGACTTTCCTGGCTCTCTGGTGGGCCTGAACTGTAGGCATAGGCAGCACTTAGGGCCAGGCATAGCAGGCAGGTGGCCGGGGACTGAGGTAAAAGTGAGCACAAAGCAAGGGGCTGAGTCAAGGCAATGGGTGGCGGTGGTGGAGAGGCACCTGGTTGGCCCAGACAACTCCCAAAGGTGGTGCACAAGGTGCTGGTGGCCTCCGAGTGCCCGTGTGTGGGAGACCAGCATGAATTTTCAGGCAGCTTTTTTTTTTTTTTAAATAAAAGTACAAAAACATATTAACAAACAGACACCAATTAGCACAAAAAATAGTACAATCACAACTAATCTATAGACAAGGTGACATGGTCTCAACAGTGGTTATTGCTTTATCCATTGATATCTTTGAAGTGTAAATATATGAACCCATATACAGACATGCAAATTTAGTCAGACAATTAATCCTCTCAACAACAGAAAAAACACAAAAACCAAAAATCCAAAGACAAAAAACAAAACAGGCAAACAAACAAAAAAAAAACCACCAATAGTTGCTGCTTTGCATATTGATATCTTCGAAGTGTGTGTTCAGGATAACACATACAGACATACAAGATTGATCAAATAACCCGTCAACGATTATTCCTTAGCATTAAGTGGTACAATACAATAGTAGAACCATGTTAGCCCTCCTGCATATATGTATATTCATATGTACATACATACATTTTTGTCTCTTTCTTTTCTCCTTTCCCTCGTCCCATCTGTTCTTTGTTTTAGAACAGATTTCCTTCATGTCTCTTAGTTTATATTCCCACGCTTGGGTTCTTACACCAGTGATACAATACGTTGCCTGCACATGTATCGCTGATTTATTTCACTTATTAGTATGGACTCCAGTTTTGACCACTTGCCTACAAAGTCCCCAAAACTGTCTTTCTTTATAGCTGAATAATATTCCATTATATAAAAATGCCACAATTTTTTAATCCAGTCTTCTGTGGATGGGCACTTGGGTTGCTTCCACATTTTAGCTATTACAAATTGTGCTGCTATAAACATGGGTGCACATATATCCAAGAGGTATGATGTTTTCAGATCTTCTGGGAAAATACCCAGAAGAGGGATAGCTGGTTTGAATGGAACCTCTAGACCTAGTTTGCTGAGAAATCTCCAAATGGCTCTCCACAGTGGTTGCACTAGTCTGCATTCCCACCAGCAGTGTAATAGAGTCCCTATTTCTCCACAGCCTCGCCAGCATCTGTTATTGGATAACTTTTTCATACTGGCCAGTCTTACTGGGGTGAGATGAAATCTCGATGTTGTTTTTATTTGCATTTCTCGAATGACTAAGGATGTGGAACATTTTCTCATATATTTATTTGCCATTTGTATTTCTTTGTCTGAGAATTGTGTATTCATCTCAGA
>PVLD010027057.1:0-21306 GCA_004027595.1 Dinomys branickii
ACTAAATTTGCATTTTTGTATATGGGTCCATACATCTACAATTCGAAGATATCAATGGATAAAGCAACAACTACTGTTGAGACCATATCACCTTGTCTATAGATTAGTTGTGATTGTACTATTTTCTATGATAATGGGTGTCTGTTTGTCAATATGTTTTTGTACTTTTATGTTTCTAAAATAAAAAAAAATAAAAAAAAAAACAGGAGCTCTGGAGACAGACACGCACATAGGAAGAATGCTGTATGAAAAGTGGTATTACAATTGCCACAAGCCACGAATTACCAAAAGCTAGAAGAGAGGACCAGAATAAACCCTTTCTTGGTGCCTGCAGAGGGAACATGGCCCTGCTGACACCTTGACTTCAAACTTCTACCCCTGTTATGATTTCATTCTAGATGCGCCCCCCCCCAAGACCTATGCAGTCATAGGTGAGGCTTTTCAGAGGCGGCAGGACCTGGAGTGTGTCATGCTGGGGTCAATGGTGTGTGATCACTAAATCAGTCCACTGATTGGTTTGCCACAGTTCTGCACAGGATAAGGCTGCTGCATCCTGGGTGTGAGTGCTATCTGCCCTAAGGATGGGTAGGCTGGATAAGATATAAGGGACAGAAAGAGGGTTTGGGGTCCTCTCTCACTTGTTGCTTGCTCCCTTCTGCCTGCCCTGCTTTGCCATGGGCTGTCTCTCGTCTGCAATGCCCCTCTACCATGCCATCCTGCCTTGGAGCCAGTGGACTATGGACTGAAGCCTCCATAGACTGGGGCTAAATAAGCCTCTCCTCCTTTAACTTTTGGTGCTGGGTATTTTGTCTCAGCAATGAGAAAAAATAACAAAGACAACCTCCTAGGTCTATAAAAATAAATTTTTTGTTTCAAGTCACTCAGGTTTTGGTACAGGAAACCAACACAACCTTCTTCCTGAGGAGTTTGTTCCCATGACTAGGCTGGAGCGAGGCTGCTAGATGCCCTAGAATCCCTCATATGACTAAGTATATTTACTCCACTCATGCGGGCATGGCAAACTAACTGAATCCTTAGAGAAAAGGTATGTATTTTGTCTCTAGCTCATAGCAGTACTTTCCACGACTTTACAGTGATGATCACTCTTGAAGGGAGGGACGGGGAAGTGAAAAGAATGTGTTATGTACATGTACCCACCCCAACGAGGAATGTTTCAGTATGTTGTGCAAACGGGTACTAATAAATTTTTTTTTGAATACTAAAAAGTGATCACTTCTGAAAGCCTGGGTACAAACAGTAGAAATACTTTAAGAAGGTGAGAAGTACCAGAAAAGAGAACTAAGACCAAGTCCAGTGATTAAATGTTTTTATATGTGCTGTTTGATCTACCATTAGCCTACTGTAGTGCACAGAAACTGTATGCAAGTAGGAATGTCCCATCAAGCAACTAGTGCTTCACAAATACCTCCAAACAAAGTTTTAATGAGTAGTGGTACTCTCATAAGAATACAGGAAAACTCTCATAAGAATACAGGTAGCAACAACACCTGGTAGAATACCTTAGACAAGTCTATTGTATTTTGGAGATAAGAAGTGTTATGGTTTATACATTGTGTCAACTTGGGGAGTCGGGAGCTTTGGCTGAGTGACTCAGCAGGAAGCCAAGGTGCTTACTTTGTACACAGCCTGAGCCTGTGCAAGAGGAGGGCATGGAGACTGTGTGAGAGCTACACGCCCCTGCTGGGGGTAGGCTGTTTACAAGGTAAGGGAGAGAAAGAGGCTGCTTGCCTGCGATTACCTCCCTTTTGCTCTGGTTGTTTTTGCTGTGCTCTGCTGCCATGAACGTTTGCCCTCTGCCACGTGCCACTCTGCCTCAGCACCAGCCAAGTATAGACTGAAACCTCCACAAACTGTAAGCTAAATAAACCTTTCCTTCCTTCATTTTGGGTGTTGGGTATTTTGTCTCAGCAATGAGAGAAAAGTAACCAAGACAAGAAGTAAACATTTGCAAAGCATCTTACACTTAAGAATGTGCATCATGACTAATTTACAAAACCAACTCTTACAAGGACATTAAAGCCTATTTGTGGAGGCTGGGAGAGACAAAGTATACTTGTCAGCAACTTACTAGGCATGCAGACTAGTACAAACAGATGGAAGGGACTGATTCTATGACTGTTTACTCTGAATGGTAGGTAATATCCCTGAACAAAGCTCATTTCTCTGAAACCACTCCTGGCAATCAGAAAGTTGGTGGCTTCACCTCTGGGGCTACCTTCAGAGTTTCCTGAGCACAGCCAATGTGTCACCGGGGAGGAGGCCATGCAGGCACCATCCAGCCAGCCAGTGCTATAGAAGTCACTGTGAACAAAGGGCTGAAGACCTAGTGGCATCAGGACAATATGACAGTCTCTTTTAATCCTCTCAGACATAAAGTGATCTACTATGTCCATACTCGTGAAAAGTGTGATTCACTAAAACAGAATGGACATCCATGGCTTTTAAAGGCAACAATGATTGTTTTTCCAGACTCACTAAAGGTAGATGATGTTTCCATGCATGTAAGGAAGAGCATTTCCTAGTGGGTGACACAATGAACAGAACATCATGGGAAAGAGACCTGGGCATCATGCTACTCTTAAGTATGTGCTGAATTAAAGGCTGCATAAACAACCTTATAGGAATTCCCTGGCTAGCTTCTATCAGTCTGCGAGACTCCAGAGAGCCTCATCTAATGGTGGTGGGCTTCAGTTGCCTCATCTATCCAGATCTTCCAGGTCTAATATCATACCATATCATTACACCAATGTAAAAATTCTTATGTAATTTAAGATTTCATACATACTTTGGATTCTGCTTTCCCAGCTGGCAAAAATTCCATTTCAAAAACTGGATTATCATGGTGGCCAACAATTACAAAGTAGAAGCTTCCAGACATTATCTTTAATATATGGCTCCTAATAAATAAAAAACAATATACATTTTAATATTCAATACTGAAATCCAAACATGACTAACATAAAGTCCAGAATCTTTTTTTCTTAGCTTACACTCGACTTGTTTTCCAGTATAACTATGATAGATATACAACTTTCAGAATATTGAAGTTAGATATCTGGGGTGTATCCCATAGAATCCAATGTACCATATCTTAAGAGAGAACTGGAAAACCTCTGCCATAAAATAAGAAAGACAACATTCTTATGACCTAAAAATTCAAGATAGTCAGCTTAAGAGTACCTATGTGTCTCATGGAGTAACCTAGGCTTAATTTTTTTTTTTAATTTCAACAAACTCAAACGACATAAGAACAACAAGGAAATACACAAATTATGGGGACAATAGTAGGGGATTGAAAATGAACACTGTCCTACAAAATATCATCTTTGCACTTGTTAGTCATCTCAAAAACAATGAAGGAGATACACAACCATACAGAAGACAGTAGGGGACCAACAATGGTTGTTGCACTACACAATACTATCTTCGCATTTCCCTCTCAGCCACAAATCAGCACAATGCATAAATGATAAAGGAAATGCAGAATTACAGAGCAGATGGATGCTGTGTTACAAAATGACATCCTCATTATTGTTACTCAGCTATACAAGTGATGGCACGTTCAATTAATCGAACAGTTTTTCCCACCCTCATCTCCATTGTTCTCTCACCCAATCAATCATCTTCCCTCTGACAATAACTGTACTTTTTGGTTTACTTACTCCCTCAGGCTCTCACATTGGAGAGGCAAATGGCTGCTTCAAATTATGCTGTAACAAACATGGGTGCACTCAAATTACTATGGCACTAGGTGGAAAAGCACCCATCCTCAAAGATGGTACATATGCAGGGAACCAAATACACTATGGTCATACCTGACTGATAGGCCCTTGAGGCCCCCAGGGTGTCTAGGCTACTCTGCGGGTTTGCCCCTGTGGACTGCCAGGCCCCACCTCAACAAGGCGCTCCCAGGGGTCCAGTCAAGTCCGCAGGGTCGGCCCTGCAGACCACTGGGTTCCGCCTCTGCGAGGTGCTCCCGAGAACCTGGTTTGGTCCACGGGGTTCCCCCTGTGGACCACTGGGCTCTGACCTAGCGAGGCGCTCCCAGGGACCTGGACCAGTTCATGGGGTCGCACCTGCAGATCACTGGGTTCCACCCAAACGAGGTGCTCCCAGAGGCCCAGTCAAGTTCTTGGGGTCACCCTCGAGTACTGCTGGGCTCTGCCCCAGCAAGGTGCTCCCAGGGACCCAGACCCACAGACAAGGTGCTCCCGGGGACCCAGTCAAGTCCTTGGGGTTGCCCTCAAGGGCCGCCAGGCTCTACCCCAGCAAGGCACTCCTGAGGGCCCATATGATTTCTTCGGGTCACCCCCAAGCACCGCTGGGCTCCGCCCCAGCGAGGTGCTCCCTGGGATCTGGACCAGTCCACGGGTTGCCCCCGCAGGCCACAGGGTTCCACTCTAACGAGGTGCTCCCGGAGGCCCAGTCAAGTTCTTGGGGTCATCTATGAGTACCGCCAGGCTCTGCCCCAATGAGGCACTCCTGGGGGCCCAGTCAAGTCCTCAGGGTCACCCGTGAGGACCACTGGGCTCTGCCCCACCCCTATGAGGCACACCCATGGGTCTGGTCAAGTCCATGGGGTCGCTCCTGCAGACCTCTGGGCACCAACCCAACGAGGCGCTCCCAGGGGCCTGGTCCAAGACCTCAGGGTCCCCATGTACCCTGCAGGGAGCCCCCCGACTTGATTTTCATTTCTAAACCTTCCTGGTGCCAGGAGACCCGCCTCTCTCCCTGTTGTCATTCTCATGGTGTCATAGTCCAGTGTCTAGGTGGTGATCCTATGGAAGGTTCTTTGTCTGCTGTTTTCCTTGTTGCCTTCCAGGCTGAGCTTTTTCCGCTCCAGTTTTGGCCTACTTCTTGGAATTTCACTCTCCTCTTGCTGAGTTGGGAGACTTCCATGAGTACGGGCTTCTGAAGTTGAAGTTGTGAGCATAGGAATGACAGACTGGGCCGAGGGTGTGTATGGAGTGGTGACTCCCTCATTCTCCTCCTCTTCCTCTAACTGCACCATGGTAGGTGCCATAGCTGTTTTTCAAGAAGAAGTCTTGTTTGCTCCTTGTGAGGGTTTGAATTCTCATTTAGAATCCTTTGATGCTGGGCACAAGTGGTGTGAAGTCTCCCCCACTCAGGCTCACTGAGGTAGTTCACGGTGTGTACTAAGTTTAGTTATTCGTTTGGGGAGACAATTGGAGGAGTTTATCAGGTCTTAGAGTATGTTGTCATCTCCTGATCTCCAGCACTGCTGTTTTTTGTATATCTTGTCTCTATGGTTTGATACAAAGTTCATATTTCCAAGCAGTATGGAGTCCCTCTCAGTGCTCGTATTAGTAGCAAGCCTCAGCCTTCCAGTATGTTGTTGACCTGGCCACTCTCGCTGACCCGTGGCTGTTGCTCCTCTTCCAGGTCAAGTGCCTAGGATCTTGGAGGGCCAGCATTGGGGGGTGGCCAAGGGAGAAGGATCCTGGGGCGGGGGCGGGACCCCAGGGCCCGGGTTGTCTACACACGCCCCGCACAGCAGAACCACATGGCCCCGCAGGTCCCACAGCAGCCCTGCACCCACCACGTCATCATCATGCAGTCTGTGGCTGCGTCACCTGTGCCCAGCGGTGGTTTCACGTACCTGGCGGCTGTGCAAGCCGTGGCAGAACCACCCATATTTGTTTTTTTGAGACAGGTCTTGCTATACAGTACAGGCTGGCCTTAAACTCACTTAAGGTGGCCCAGGCTCCCCTCAAACTCACAGCAATCCTCATGCCTCACCCTCTCAAGGGCTGTGATTACAGCACCTGGCTTAAAATTTATTTAGTTATTTGTTTCCTTCTAATGAATTGACCATTACATTGCTAAACTTCTGAAATGGCCAACAGACCATAGAAAGATACCACTTTAGGCTCCTGCTTGAAACCAACAGCTTCAGAAAACTGCTGGCCTTGATTCAGGGCCAAACCCAGGATTAATTTAGACTGGACTGGACTGGGCAGTATTCACATTAACACCCAGAAAGATGAATAGAGAGTATTGGTTAGTTAAGTGCAATTGAAAGTGGAAAAAGCAAAGGAAATAATTAACTTGTCTCAAAAACTTTTAAGAGGCATCCTTTAGAGAAAGCTAGAAATAACTGTACCATATATCATTTACATAGGAGACACTAGCATTTATCTACAGATTGTGTACTAAATTCCTTTTCTTTCTACCAGAAGGATGTGTGCTGGAATTTAAGTGCCTACATATGCAAGATCCTGAACTATGCCTCTTTATATACCTGAAAGTAAGGAGGTTTATGTTCTAGGAAAAAAGTGGATGAAATAATAGAAAAAGAAAGACATTCTGAGGTGCTGAAAGGTCCTAGAAATAAAGGTTATCAGTCTGACCAAAGAAAAGTAGCATAAGAAACTGGAAAAAAAAATTAGTGATTCCATGGCTTTTAATATAGATCATCGAAAAGCTTGACTGGTAGATGGACTGGTAGATGGATGGGTGGATGGACAGGCAGATAAACAGAAAAATGGATAACGGCTGGGTAGGGGGGATGGATGCATTTACATATGTGTATTTTTAGCATAAGGGCTTTGGAGTCAGACAAAGTAGGTTTAAGTATAGCTCTGTTTCTTAGTAGCAATGTGACTATCTTAATCTCACAGTGTCTGTTTCCTCAGCTGCATGAAAGATAACACTGTAGCCACTTCTATGCCTGGAAAGCATGAAAATCTAATACATGGAGCGTAGCTCACAGTAAGTGTTATTTAGAATAACATGGAAAAGCTTTTGCACACCACAATGTGGCAACTAGTAACTTGTCAATGTGCAGTAGGAATATAGTTAACTGTGAGTGTCCAGTCAGCCTCCTGGACATCTGATGGGGGTCAGACCCAAGATTCACCAAGCCTCATTATGCCTTCTGCTGATTTACTCAGAACCTACAGCACAATCAGAAGAAATTCATTTCTTAAAGAGTAAAACATTTTGTAAAGGGAAAGTAGGCCACAGCTGGCAATTTTAACTCAAATTAGGAGGCTATGACTAGAAGAAAAGGTAGCTAGGAGACTCTTGGCATGATGAACAGGGTTTATTTAGAGCAGAGGCCAGCACACTATAGACTGCACGCTAAACCTAGCCTCATACGTCTTTCTTATTATCTAAAGGCTGCTTTCGCTCTTCAATGGAAGAGCTAAGCAGCTGCAACACAGTCCATCTGGCCCACAAAGCCAAGAATATTTATTATCTGGGCCTATACAGAAAAAGTTTGCCTCTGTTTTAGGGGAAAGGTAAGTAAAACTGGATAACAAAGACAAGCAAGAATGATATAAAAACTATGCAAAGCTAGAAGAAGTAGCAATGATTCTCCAGAGACAGTGAGGTAAAGAGGAAAGGGAACTTGAAATGTGAACCAAGTAAACAATGATATCATGAATTCTTACTGGAATGGGATTTAGAGCTGCAGTTGGCCAAGGTAAGGGCTTATTTTCTTCAGCACATTTAAGCAGCAGCAGAAGAGGAAAAATAAAAATCCAAGCAGCAGAAAGAAATATAAGTATAAGAAAGACAGCTTACACTCCTCCCCACATGCATGCTGGTTTATGGAAGTGAGGAGTGGGAGAGAAGCATAGCGCTTAAGTAAAGCATAAAGACGAATGTTAAGAGATCTGAAAGATGCATAAATGTTCTGTTACAAACTACCCAGCTGGGCAGATAACACAGAGACTTCTTTATATATACATTTTGTCCTTGACTTGAGCTGCCAATAATTTGATTTTGTAAGCAGCTCAAGAAGCTAGAAGGCTTATAACTCTCCATTCAGTTCTGCCAAGGGAAATCTGACAGGTGAAGTGGAAGAACTTAAAATACTGGGACAAAAGAACCCCACTGTCTCAGGAAGATAATGCTTGCAGTCATTTAGCAGCTATGTGCAGGCTTATGAGACACACCTCTGCTACTCACCAAACTGAACTTTCTGCAGCGATGGAAGCAACTGTGCTGTCCAGAGTGGGAGCCAGTAAACCTTTAAAATATGGCTAGTGTGAATGTAAAATGGAATCTTTTAGTTAATTTTACTTTAAATATAAATAGCTATATTTGGATAGTGGGTACAATACACGACAGCACAACTCTAGATAAATGATTCCTAATTCCCTACAAACCAAGTTATTACTTAGAATTCCAATACATACAACAAATAATACAAATAAAAGAACTGCTATGATTGAAGTACCAATGTTTGCATAGGTGTACATAGTTGCGTCTGCTTTAAACACAGAGTGCTGAAGCATCCCATGGAAGGCTGGCCTAAGAGTGTTGAGGAGACAGCCACACAGAACTTGGCAATTGATTAAACCCCGGAATGGAGAAAGAGAAGAATCTAGGATGGTTTCCAAATGCCTAGTTTAGGTGACCATGTTCAATAGCGACTCCTCTGGAGATGTTCAAGTCCTAATCTCTGGAACCAGTGAGCATGTTACAGTTCCTGGCAGAGAGAAATTAAGGTTGAAGATTAAATAAAGATGATCTTAAAATAGGGAGATTAAGCTGGATGTGGCAGCACATGCCTGTAATAATCCCAGCACTCTGGGAGGCTGAGGCACAAAGATTGTGAGTTTGAGCTGGCCTGAGCTACATGGCAAGTTCAAAGCCAGCCTGGAACACAGTGAGACCCTGTCTCAAAAAAGGATAGGGGTAGGTTATACTGGATCACTCAGTTAGTTTCAATGGAACCACAAGCACCCTTAAAGAAGATGAAGGAGGCAAAGGAGCAAAGTCAGAAGGAGAAGTGGGTATAGAAGGATGGTTATAGACATGCAATGCCAATAGCTCTGAAATCAAAGGGGTCACAGCCAAGGAATGCAGGTGGCTTCTTCAAGCAGGAAAACAGAAGGAAATACTCTTCCCAGAGCCTCCAAAACAAGCACAACCCTGCTGACACCTTCATTTTAACCCAGTGAGATCCACGCCAAATTTCTATCCACAGAACACTGAGGTATCTGTGCTGCATTAAGTCACTAGAGTTGTAGCAATTTAGTAAGGCAGCAGTAGCAATCTTGCACACATGACGAAGCTGAAAAACCTGTGGGTTGAGAATAAAGGAAGAAAACATTCAAGGCAGTGTCAGCACAGGGGTAGAAGACACATTCTAGGAAGAGAGTAGGAACAAAAGGGAGTTTATTCGCCAGGTGCAGGGTTTTCAAAGCATGGGACAAAGACATCAGGGGTAGGCCACGGTGCATGAATATGAGGATAACCACTGCAATGTGAGGATGTCAGTGTGGGGAAGAACAAGGGCATGCAATGCCTGCAGAATGGAACTGCAGTCAGGGGCTGTAGCCTAGACAGTGATGTCCGTCAGCTGCTGCTGCGATGCCAGAATGAGAGGCAGGGTGGGGTTTTAGAAGCCTCCACACTAAACGAACCTTTTGAAAGCCCCAGTGCTGAGGCCATAGGGCTCTCAGATGACTAAGGACATCTCTGTTCAGATGATCTATAGCATCTTCATGGGAAGTTGCTCAAGTTTGTTAAAGTGCCTATGAACAGATTCCCCACGACTAGGGACTGGATTCGGTGGCTGATGAGAAGGGAGTCAGGACTCTCACTTGTGGTGGAAACAGCACCTGTCTCCAGTGGTTATGGCAGCTTGAGCTTTTTCTGAGGGGGAGACGACTTTAGAAAACGACTTGGTGATATGAGGCAATAGAGGATGGACAAACAATATAGGAAGTAAGTCATTAACTAGTAACAAACACAAGAATGGGACCAGAAATCTCTGAGGTCAGCACCAGGGAGACAAAAGCCCACAAGGAACCAAAGTGTGTAAAATAGCTTAAGAAAAACAAAACCCTTTCTAGGTTACAATCATGAAAAAGCAGACAGGAAAAAGGTCAACTGCTTTAATCAGTTGGTGCACACTGAAAGGTCCCTGATAAAGAGAATGGCTTTCAAACAGCAAGCACAGAAAAAACCAGGTTAGGCAGAATGCAAACATCAAGACAGGTACATTAAAAAATATCTGGGCATTTTGACAGATTCGTGTTCAGGTCTTTAGATTAACAAATATGATTGTATATCCACTGTTAATTGACATTTGAGAAATCAGTCAGAAAAATGCCATACCCTCAGAGATAGGTTAAGTATATTCCTATTTTCAGAAAAAGAAAAAAGGGTTCTCATCTGTAACTGGGAACGAAGAGAAATAGGTATTAAATACCTGTTTTTTGATGAGACATGCCAGGAGTTTTTATTATACATTAACTAATTTAATAGGAATCCTTGCAGAAAACAGAGTAAGTTATGCATTCACATACTGAAAACAAGCCATGTCAAACTTACATCTTTTGTTTAGGAAGGAAAATACGATAGAAAATATATCATATTTGGAGATATTTTATCTACCTAAGAACAAATTGCAGACCTGTAGCTAGCCTGCGTGATAGTACACAGTTTTGCCTGGCTGGTGCCCTCTATAAGAGCACACACACTGTTTGTCTTGTTCACTGTGACAAACCCAGAGCTACAACAATGCCAGGGGTCCAGTAGGCACTTGTTATTTGCTGGAGGAGGAACCACTCATAGCTGACTTGTGTGTTAATACCTAAAGAAATGGAATGCTCTATGTCAATTTATGGTCCAGGGTCTCTAGGGAGGCTCTGAGGTTAACTTTAACCTAGTCCAGGTCAGCATTTTAGTGTAAAACTTGGATAAAGGTAAATTCAGCACATTCAAAGATAATGCTAAGGGTAGCTAATTTATTAGAAGGCATGGTTGGGCATGGTGGCACACACCTGTAATCCCAGCACTCAGGAAGCAGAGGCAGGAGGATCGTTGTGAGTTCGAGATCAGCCTGGGCTACAAAGTGAGCTCAAGGCCAGCCTGAACTGCACAGCGAGACCCTGTCTCAAAAAAAAAAAAAGAAAAAACAATGCATAAGTTAGGATTCAAAAAAGATCTCTATGGCTAGAAGAGTTAGATGAAATTAACAAGATGTAATTTAAGAGGATGAAAAATAGAGCCTGGTATTGAGTTTAAAAAAATCAATAGGAAGAAGGAAACCTAGATTAAGAACAAGTCATCTGCACAAAGCCCAAAGTTTTAATTTACTGCAAACTCATAAAAAGGCAGCAATCTGATGTGGTGGTCAAAAAAGCTGAAGTCATTCTAGGCTGCATTAAGGGAAAAAGACATCCACACAAGGCTGGGAAGTGCTGACATCCTCTTTACTAATAACACCACCTTGGAGGAAGTACTCAGTTCTGGGAACAACATTTTACAAGAATCAATAACTCTAAAAACAATGTGTTAGGGCAGAGGGTGAGATCTAGCCTAGGGAATGCTCTAGAAACAAAACAAGAAGTGAAGAAACTAAGGATGTTTAAGCTAAGAGAGAAAAAGACCGTTTTGGTGGGGAGATATAGCACAATACTATTTTTAAATAGGCTGTTTAATAGAAAAGGCATTTGACTAGGGATGGCAAAAGGCTTCTTTTCCTTTGCCAATTCTAACTGCCTCCCAGTATATGCTGGGAACTGGTGCTGAGAAAGAACCTGAAGTCAGTGCAGTCAGCAGAAAATCACTGTGATCAATTACTCATGTCTGCTTGGGTTTGGGGGAGTGCAGGGCCTTTATGAGGGTCAGCTCTGTATTTGGTAGTTTTGTTAACTCTGCACTGCACAGATTTACTCTACTCTTCTCCACAAGCCAAGCTCAGAGCTGCTCATCTGAAATTACCAGGAAGCTAAAAATGAGTAAGGGCCAGGTGGAGCACCACCAGCAGCAGAATGAACTCAAAGAACTTAGAGGTTTTTTCCAACCCTTAGCAATTTTAAGTTGCATGCAAATACAAGACAAAACTCATAAACTGCAGTTCCAAAGCGGTAAATCTTAGAAGTGGTCTAGATATCCATCAACAAATGAATGGATATAGAAAATGTGGTATTTATACACAATGGATGACTACTCTGGCATAAAGAAGGATAAATTTGAGTCATTTGTAGGAAAATGGATGCACTTTGAGTCATAATGTTCAGTGAAATAAATCAGACACACAAGCTTAAATATTGAATGACTTATATGAAAAATCCAAAGTATTAATAAATTAAAGAGCAAAAAAAAAAAGATAATAGGAAACAGGGAGACAGACCTTTTGCAAAAGGTAAAGGTACCCAAGGACAGAGGGAGGAGAGTAGAAGGGGAGGGGGATGAAAAAAGAATTACGATGTGGTATGAACATAAACCAACTTCCCACAACGAATGTAATCATTATGCACTGCAAACATGGACTAAGGAAAAGAAAAAACTCGACAGGCTGGCCACCTCCTATGAAGTGTGGTACTCTTGCTGTCTCTGAAATACTTTAAACTTTTCACAGCCAGCGATTAAAACTTGTACTCTTCTTCAGTGCTGTGCACAAAGCTGACACTGACCCAATTCTGTCCTCATAGGACTTAGGATACCCCATAACCCCAGCACACAACTTTGGAGTCAAACCAGAATTTCCACTGCCTTTAAAAACGTCCTGAATTTTTTATTTCCTTGTTCACTTTCTCTTCTGCAATGTTCTCCTTTTTTTCACTATCTAAATCTTATTAATCAAGGCACTGACGAGTAACACTTTTTTTCTACAGAGCTGGCACTGACCACTTCCATATTCAACTGCCTCTCCTTTTCCCAACTCTGTACTCTACCTACAATGCATCTTAATTCTTGTTCTATTTTCAAGCTGTAATGTTTTCTTTATTGCTTCCATGAGATTTGATTCCTTTGCTTTCCAATTACATTTACGTATCCCGGCGAACGGGCTCAACTTTATCGTTCTCACAGCACACAAAAGTGAGTATTATAATGTTCGGTTCCGCCTCCCTGAGGACATGTGACAACGTCTGGAGGCAGTTTTGGTTTGCACAGCAGCGCGCCTGGAAGCGGTGTGCATTAATAGAGACCAGGGATGCTGTTAAGTATACTACCTCCCACAACGAAGAATTTTCTGGTTGCAAACGTCCACAGTGCCAAGGTAAAGAAACACTCTATTAGCTGAACGACCTAGTGAAAACCAAGCCTCCCAAAGACGGACATCTGCAGGTCGAAACGGGGTGTGGCTCGGCCAGGTGGGGCTGGCCAGGATCGAGGTATAAGGCCAATGTCTGCGACACGCGGGACCTAGGACGTCCCCCAGAGACACAGAGCGCCTGCCCCTCCCCCCTCGATCCAATCCCTACCTGTCTTGAGACGCAGACAAAGGAAACGCCCAGACAGTTCTTGAGGCTGCAACCCGCGCTTTACAGCTTTAACCCTGACTCCAGGAGCAGTAATCGCGAGATACCCTCTGCGGATGAGCTATCGCGAGACGTGGGTGGAACTTTGGGTTCACGCTGCGCATGCGCTATGGCAGTCTCGACCAAGCCTCGATAGTACGGTATCAGGGAGGGCCGTAATGGACTCTGACCGGTGAAAACTTGCGGTCCTCCCTCGAGGGCCGCAATGGACTCTGACCGGTGAAAACTTGCGGTCCTCCCTCGCTGCTGGGCTTTTCCCTTTGGTTCTCCGCCCTCCAGCTGCTGTCTTGGAGAGTCTCGCCCAGATCACGGCCTCGCCTACCCTTCAGAACCGCGGAGAAAGGGTGTGAGCGTTTTTGCTAGAGTTCTAAGAGTTCGAAGTGGAACTTCGAACGTTCTCCTTTCTTCCTCCAGGCCCCCGAATACGGGCTCAGAAGGCAGGGATTTCCTCTCGGCTGGGCTGGACTTCGAATCGGTCATAGTAGGGCAGGGTCGGGAGGAAGCATAGACCTGGTAATGGCTCCGGTAGCTAAGTTTGCCACCTGCCGGGACCGACGGGAGAAAAGTCTCTTGTTTGCGTCCGTTGGATTTCCTTAGCGCTATAGGCATCTTAGGGCTTCCCGTGCCTGTTTTCAGAACTCACTTCCCCTCTGCCCTCCAGGTAACTCGAAACCATTTTCTCTTTCAGTCCACCATGCCCTCCAAGAATGATGTGTTGAGTCAAGATGAACTGCGCGAAAAACTATACCAGACGTTTAAGGATCGGGGTGTACTGGACACGTTAAAGGTATCAGATTTAGGCATATCTGTGTCATAGTTTTACAAGTGCAACCTGTGGGAAGTAGTCCACATTTGAATTTATCCAGAGCTTGGGTTTTAAAAGTAGGATGATGTATGGGTTGTAGTGGTGATTTATACGTTTATATGGAAACCATTGAGTTGTTTGAGCCATCTTAAAAGAGCCTATTGAAATAATAGATTTATGGAGCTGACATTAAGATAGGGCAGATAACACGTAATTAACACATTTTAGTAAGATTAGACTTGTTCTATAAATCTGGTATACCAGTTCCCCAATTAATAGATGGTTTTGTAATACGTTTGATGAAGACCCTTGACTCCATGTAGAAAATATTAAGTGTACTGCTTACTGTAGCCCAGTTTGATACTTTTTTTTTAAAAGACATGATCTTATTGTATAGTCCAGGTTGGCCTTGAGCTCACTGTGGAGCCCAGGCTGGCCTCCAACTTGCAGTGAACCCCCTGCCTCAGCCTCCTGTGCTGGGATTACAGCTATGGGCCACCACACCCGGCAGTAAAAATGTTTGAGGAATGACATTTTTTTCCCTTAAAATACATTGGAACATAGCATTTAATATGGACAGCAGATAGTTATTAGTACACTTTATATTTTAACAGGTGTAGAATTAGCTCAGTTTGTTTACAATATACATTTCAAAAGTGTGAAGTAGGAAATAAGGAAAAGTAACCCAGATTAGTCCCATCCTCTTGCCCATTGTTTTGTAACCTCCTAAAAAAAGATTCGTCTGGAAAATATAGAAAAGCAGATGAGGGAAATTGATATCTAATTCAGCCACGGTTGGTAGAATGTCTGTATATCTTGTTTTAAATTATATGGTGAGCATTTTCATGTTGCCTTAAATTTCTTGAAATCTTCCTTTTCAGTAGAAGCAGGCTCATCTTTGGCCATATGGGTAATTTATGTTGTAGCTCCCTGTTGTTGAATGTTTAGTTTATATTCAAGTCTATACGTAACCTTCAATTGCACTTTCCATTTTTGGCTTAGCATAGACTATCACGTTATTGAGTCAAAGAGCATAAGCAGGGCTGGAGGTACAGCTCAGTGGGCTAAGTGCTTGCCGCTGAGCACTAGGGCCCTGAGTTCGATCCCCGGTCCCGGAAAAAAAAAAAAAAAAAAAAAGAGCATAAGCAATTTTTAAGGTTATTGATGTGTACATCTTGTTCTGTAAAGATTATATTAGTTTATGTTCCATCAGTTTAGTAATGTTTGTGTCACTCTAATATTAACTGTCATTACACTTTTTAACAATCTAAAATTGGAAAAAACTGTTGTTTTAGTATTTCCTTCCTTGGCTTATAGATGAGGTTCACATCTTTTCTGTCAATTTGCTCTTGAGTTCCACGCAATTGTATATTTCCAAGTTATATGGAAAATAGATTAAAACAAACATTCAACTAGTAGTCCATTTAACTTAGGGGATTTTCTTAAGATCCAAATGGTTAATAATGCCAGTGCTATCACCTTAAGAAAATTATCTACTCTGAACCTAAATTTCATGATTTATAAATTGTGAAAAATTTATTATACTTAATGATGGTTTGAGAGGTTAATAGTCTATATCTAAGTGCATTCTCTCTCTCTCTCTCTCTTTTTTTCTTTTTTTTTTTTTTGGTATTGAGGATTGAACCCAGGGCCGCCTTTGGGCTTACTAATTTCTACCTTTTGAGGACCCAGTTTTACTTTGATGAGTGTGCCTAATAAACTGGTTTGACCCTATAGTATTTTTACAGCCTCCAGCAATCCACAGAGGTGTGACATTATCAGATGTTCTCCTTTACCTGAGTCCAATCACAAGCACTTGTGCTCTTAGGGAAGCGAAGTTAAGAATCCACAAATGGTCTGGCTGAGTTCACCTGGGAGCTGGGAAGAGAAAGCTTTTGCCCGAACCCATTGGGGTGCTTTTCTCACCAGGTCAGACCGATTGTACAGGGCTTAGCTCCTAACTTGTGGCCATGGGTCTAGAGCCATTCTGGAGATAAAAATATTCCAATGAAGACGAATCTGTACCTATGTCTACTGAAGCAATCCTGTGAAATTTTTCCTCTTGTCTTCCCCCTCCTCTCTTTTGTATTTTGCTTTGTTTTGTTTTGTTTTGTTTTGTTTTGCACAGACACAACTCAGAAACCAGCTAATCCATGAATTGATGCGCCCTGTATTGAGTGGGGCGCTGCAGCCTCAGTCCATCTCAGTGGAAGGGAGTATGCTCTTAATAGGCGCCTCGAACTCTATAGTGGCAGATCACTTACAGAGATGTGGCTATGAATATTCCCTTTCTGTTTTCTTTCCAGAAAGTGGTTTGGCAAGTGAGAAGGTAAAGTCTTTCTGCTTTTTAATTTTCTCTTAATAGTTTCTTCCTCTGATAATTGTAAGGTGCTACATAATAGCTAAGTGTTCCTTTTTTGTGTGTGGAGCTATAGATTGGCTCCAAGGAGCTATATCCCCAGCCTGCTAAGTGTTTCTGGAGTAACTAGTTCCATTTCTTGTTCATCTGTGAACTCATATTATGTCTGCCTATAATACGCAATGTAGTATGTTGTGTATTGTTACATCACAAATGAGTACTGACTGTGATTATTAATAATTCTTTTATATCTCAGTCATTTAGAACTGGAGCTGATCTTGCATTCTATGTAGGCTCATTAGTGTTGAAGTATCATTTCTATTGAAAGTCACCTGTGAACTTGCCACCATGGTATGCACAGTGTAGCATGGTGATTTGCCTAAGGTCACATAACTTGTAAGTGGCATAATTTGTAACTCAGGATCACTGAAATGTGCTCATTTTATTATACTACAATATCTTCAGATTTCTCTGCTTTGTAATTATGTAAGAGAAGTGAAAGATGTGTACTTTAAGAAAAGCTGTAAAATTCTCAAATATTAAAACATCTTTCAAAAAAAATAAAATAAAATAAAATAAAACATCTTTCATGCTTCATCCTTTTCTGATTATTTTAATTGTATTTTCATCAATGTATTAGTCATACTTTATTATTTTAAAAGTAGATGTAGCAAATGTCCCTTTTTTTTAATAGAACATTTTTTTTCAGAAGAGATTGGGCTCATTCAGAGTAGTTATGGCCGTAGACTGTAACATTATTTTCAGAGCAGTTTTAGGTTCACAGCAGAACTGAGTGGAAAACCGAAGAGTGCCTATACACCCCCAACCCCACGCATGCGCAGACCTCCTTACTCTCACCATTTCAACTCTGGATGACACATTTGCTGTCACTGATGAATCGACATTGATACATCTTTATCCCTTGAAATTGGTAGTTCACATCGAGGTTCACTCTTGGTGTCATCCCTGACTTTTTATTCTTTATTTCATCTATAATTATCCAAAACTTTCATATTCCAGTGCTTTAGGGAAAGAAGAATGTTAGTATTTGAATGAAAGCTTGAAATTTAAATATACTGTGCTTTTTCATTAAGAACTAAATTCTGTTTATCAAAATTAGGAATTCATTTTTAGTCCATCACTCTCTAACTTTCTAATGATGCTTTACAATTTTGCTTAACATGCAGTGATTAATTATGTAATTATTATGGTAGTATTTAATCCAGCTCATGCATTTAATGGTTTCTACTCATACAAAATACTATGCAGAATATTTTCTTTATAAGAAAACCATTTGAAAATAAATTACTGCATCTCAGTGTTCTCAGAGTATTTATAGTAATTGATACATACTGTAGTAGAAATCCATATTAAGAATAGCTATTCAAAATGTGTGCTTAAAAATATTTGGGGTACCTTGTAGTCATTCATAGTTGAAAGGATAGTGAAAATGTATTTTCTTTACAATGTTAAGTAGTAATTACAACATAGACTCAAAGTTCAGTCATCTATTCATAGATTCACTAGATACTATATTTGAGTGTCATCTGAAAGGCACTAACTATTATTTCTGTTAGGCATATCATCTTTGATGTTAAGTATTTCGGGGTTAATTACACTATTTAAAAAAACTTTATCCTTTTACCTTTAATATGTTCATTGTAACTTATTAAACAATGTAAGGAAGAGCTCCAATTTTGCATTAACAACATAGTTGTAATCCTCATTTAGGCTGATGTATGATTCCTTATATCATATCCAGAGATGTATCCTAATTGATCATTGAAATACTGATGTAAAAATATATCTGATCCTTTCTTCCCTGAAGGTATTTACTATGCAAGATCTATTACAACTCATTAAAATCAACCCCACATCCAGTCTCTACAAATCACTGGTAAGATTTAGTTTTTATAACCTGCTTTGATTTGTTCATTATAACGGAATACTTGAGTAAATATAAAATTTTTCTTTTAACAGATTTCAGGATTTGAAAAAGAAAACCAGAAAGGTAGGAACCTTCACCTTAGTGAAAACTAGCAAAACTTTTATATGTACTTTTTCCTATGAAAGTATGAAGTTATTCACTTTTAAAGGGAAGGATAGGAAATTTGAATTAAATTATTTGATTTTCCTTGCTGACTATACTTCATCTTTTAAATGATAATATTTCATATGTTTTGAAAAATGTAGGTTATTTCTCCTCATCTTTTCTTTTTTTATTAACTCATATCAAGAGTGCTACTAATTGAACAATATTCTTTGTAAAAGTACTCATTGGGATATGTCCAAACACACACACACACACACACACACACACACACACACACACACACAAACTAATAACATTTGGCAAAATATCTTTGTATCCTAGGTGTCCCCCTCATATACAACTTATAGAGAATGAAATGTATTAATATTTATTTAAAGAATATCTTTCAACAATAAGTATTTTTTAAAATGTATAAAGTGTTTATACACACTTAAGAAATTGCTTTAAACTTGGTCTTGATAATAATCTTTCATAGAATCCATAGCTATTATGGTTGTCTGACCAAACATAGATTTTTTTTTTAATAAAAGCACAAAAACATATTAACAAACAGACACAAATTGGCATAAAAAATAGTACAATCAAAACTGATCTACAGACAAGGTGACTTGGACTCATCAGTGGTTGTTGCTTTACTCATTGATATCTTCGAAGTGTATATATATGAACCCAGATACAGACATGCAAAATTGGTCAGACAATTAATCCTCTCAACAACAGAAAAGCACAAAAAACAAAAAACCAAAGACAAAAAAAAAACAAAAAAAACACCACCAATAGTTGCTGCTTTGCATATTAATATCTTCAAAGTGTGTGTTCAGGATAACACATACAGACATACAAGATTGATCAAATAACCCGTCATCAATTATTATTTAGCATTAAGTGATATAATACAATAGTAGAACCATGTTAGCCCTCCTGCATATATGTATATTCATATATACATACATACATTTTTGTCTCTTTCTTTTCTCCTTTCCCTCGTCTGATCGGTTCTTTGTTTTTGAACAGATTTCCTTCATGTCTCTTAGTTTATGTTCCCACCCTCAGGTTCTTACACCAGTGATACAATACGTTGCCTGCAAATGTACCGCTGATTTATTTCACTTATGAGTATGGACTCCAGTTTTGACCACTTGCCTACAAAGTCCCCAAAACTGTCTTTCTTTATAGCTGAATAATATTCCATTATATAAAAATGCCACAATTTTTTAATCCAGTCTTCTGTGGATGGACACTTGGATAGCTTCCACATTTTAGCTATTACAAATTGTGCTGCTATAAACATGGGTGCACATATATCAGAGTGATATGATGTTTTCAGATCTTCTGGGAAAATACCCAGAAGAGGAATAGCTGGTTTGAATGGAACCTCTAGACCTAGTTTGCTGAGAAATCTCCAAACTGCTCTCCACAGTGGTTGCACCAGTCTGCAATCCCACCAGCAGTGTAATAGAGTCCCAATTTCTCCACATCCTCGCCAGCATTTGGTATTGGATGACTTTTTCATACTGGCCAGTCTTACTGGGGTGAGATGAAATCTTGAAGTTGTTTTTATTTGCATTTCTCGAATGTCTAAGGATGTGGAACATTTTCTCATATATTTATTTGCCATTCGTATTTCTTTGTCTGAGAAGTGTGTATTCATCTCAGATGCCCATTTCTGGATTGGGTCTTTGAATTTGGGCAGGTACATGTTTTTTAATTCTTTGTATGTTCTAGATAGAAGACCTTTGTCTAAGGGACAGCCAGCTAGGATTTGTTCCCAATTTGTGGGTTTTCTTTTTACTTTGCTGGTGATTTCTTTAGATGTACAAAAACTTTTCAGTCGAATTAGGTCCCAATTATTGATTCTTTGAAGTGTTTCCCTTGCAGTTTGATTTTTGTTCGTGAACTCTCTGCCTACTCCTATGTCTTCAAGACTTTTACCTCCTTTCTCTTCCAATAGATTTAGAGTTTCTGTTTTAATATTGATGTCTGTGATCCATTTTGACCTGAGTTTGCTGCATGGTGATAGACTGGGGTCTATTTTCAGTTTTCAGCAAGAAGCAAGCCAGTTTGTCCAGCACCATTTATTAAACAGGCCTTCTTTTTCCAGTGGGTTTGGTTGAACCCTTTGTCAAATATTAGGTAGCTGAGTGGGTTTTTCGTTATGGTTGCATCTTCCAGTCTGTTCCATTGATCCTCAGGTCTGTTTTTTAGCCAGTACCAGGTTGATTTTATTACAATAGGTTGTAGTATAATTTCAGGTCAGGGATTGTTATTCCACCTGCTTGTCCTTATTGCCCAGGATTGCTTTTGCTATTCTGGGTCTCTTCTGGTTCCAGATGAATTTGAGGCATATTTTCTCTAGATCTGTGAGGTATGCTAATGGTAGTTTAATGGGAATTGCATTGAATCTGTACAACAGTTTTCGTAGTATGGCCATTTTTACAATGTTAGTTCTTCCTAACCATGAGCAGGGTATGTTTTTCCATTTATTGAAATCCTCTTCGATCTCCTTTTTCAGAGTACTGTAGTTTTCACTGAATAAATCTTTCACATTCTTTGTTAGATTGATTCCGAAGTATTTGAATTTCTTCGTTGCTATTGTAAAGGGTATGGTTTCCTCATTTTCTCTCTCAGTCTGTTTGTTGTTCGTGTACAGGAATGCTATTGATTTTTGGGTGTTGACTTTGTGTCCGGCTACGCTGCTGAATTTGTCAATTAATTCCAGGAGTTTTCTTGTGGAGTTTTTGGGGTCCTCCATGTATAGTATCATGTCATCTGCAAATAGTGATAGTTTGACTTCTTCCTTTCCTATCCTTATTCC
>PVLD010027058.1:0-21300 GCA_004027595.1 Dinomys branickii
GGGGAGGGGAGGGGAGGAGGGAGCACTATTGCCTGGGTCCCTCTCCTAACATCTTTTCTCATGTACTAAATGAGAAAAGACTCAGACAAAATGGTGCAAATGGCTGAATAGCACAATAGTCTGAAGCATAAGCTTTAAAGTCAGACCAGATTTAAACCCAGGCTCTGCAGTCACTAACTGTGTGACCTGGGAAAGTCACTTTCAATCTCTTCACTGAAAAAATGGAGACAGTAATGGCACCTGCGTCGCAGGGGTGCCCTGAGGATGGACAGCACACAGAGCTCAGCCCCGCCCACCACACGGCACGCAGCTGCCTTCTCTGTTCGCAGCTGCCTTCTCTGTTCGTGCTCAAGGCCTCTGTTCCGGGGGCTCTTTTTCAACCTCCCCCTTCCAGAGTCACGGGTTTCATTAAGTCAGCCCACTAAAAGCACCCTGGAAACATCCCAAATCAGTCATTTCTCCACATCCCAACCTTAGCCAATACCCTGCCACCTCAGATCTAATTTCCTACTAAAAACTCTTTACTGGTGTCACTGCTTTTCTCATTCCTGGGACCAATCTAGCCTCATTTCCCAGAAATATGAAATTATTCTTTTAAAATAAAAACCTGATGTCATCTTTCTTTTGTTCCACACCTGTTAGCACTCTTATCCCTCACTAGCTCTCCAGTGCCCACATTTTTCAGTGTAATTTTTTTTTCAACTTTTAGATAGGGCCTTGCTCATAAGAGACAGGCTCACTTATTTCCCGTCCCTACAGTTCTAAACTCCCTGTAATTCTCTAACATGCTGCTGCCTCACACTCAGAGTTTGTTTCTACATACAAGGAATGTCCTCCTTCCCTCCACATCTGCCTAGTTAAGTCCAAACTCCTCCAGGCTCAGCCAATCAGTCTATTTACAAGTACTGGCAAGGAGTAGTAAAGCATTACTGAGCTTCATAATTAAACCCAGACTTCACATTAAGCCACAGCACCAGTCCCCACTCTCGTTTTTTTAGGCAGGATCTTTCCAAACTGCGCAGGCTGTGATCCTCCTGCCTCAGCCTCCCAGAATGCTGAAGTTACAGGCATGAGCCGCCACACGTGGCTAGAACTTTTATTCATGCTCATTTTTATAGGATACAAAGAAAAAAAGTTTTATTAATAATATATAGATTGATGACTGAGGTCCTGAGTTTGATTCCTAGTATCCTCCCCAAAAAATAGTAAAAATAATACACAGATTAACTATAGTATATCCCTGGGGCCACGTCCATTGGTCAACTGTTGAATATAGAATACATTAAGTATTCTGATGGGGGGATGGGCGAGTTAGAGGACATGAAGACACACTGACGCACCCATTCACCCAGTCTTTTTCAGCATATTGTGACCTAACACCTATTTACCATGCCCAACAGATGGGCCTCAGCTCTGAGACCTCAGGCATTTAGAGAGGAGAATAAAAAGATCCAACACAGGAGATAAGTGAAGCTGGTAGACAGGAGGAAAACAAGGAGAAGGTGAGAATAAAAAAAATCAAGTACAGAAAAGAGGGAATCATGAACCAGATCCAATGCCGAAAAGTTAAAGATGAGGACTGAAAACTGACGAGCGGGTTTGACAGGATGGGCCTCGGCAGGTTCTTTCATTGAAGCAGTGTTATGGCTTGTGTGTAGATGTCCCCTCAAAGCCTCATGCAGTCATGGGGGGTGGGCTTTTTAGAGGTGGCTGGATCTAGAGTGTGTGGTGCCAGGATTCAGGGTGTGAACGCTACACCCTAGGGCAGGCGGCCTGGGTACAATGTATGACAAAAAGAGGCTTGTCTCTCCCTTGTTGCTTTCACTGTCTTCTGCTGCAATAAACTGTTGCCCTCTGCCATATGGCACCTTGTCTTGGTGCCTACTGATAATGGACTGAAATCTCTATAAACTGTGAGCTAAGCAAACCTTTCCTCCTTTAATTTGTGTGCTGGGCATTTGTCTCAGCAATGAGAGAAAAGTAATGAAGACAAATGGTGAGGATAAAAGCCTGACAAGAGCAGTTTAAGATGCAAGACCAGTCAGCATAGTATGTGTTTTTTTCTAGCCACACCGTGATACTCATGTTCAAGTGAAGAATTAGAGTTAGAATAACTGGGGCTGGGTTTGTCTGGAGCACTGACTGGCAGCACAGCTGATGACGCATACACCAGGAGGGCCGCAGCAGTACACAGTGGAAAGAGTCAAAGCTCGTTAAAGATGAGATAAATCTAAACAAACACTTAAATTGTATATTTACTTAATACAAAATATTTTTGTTGTCCATTTAAAAAACTATAATATTTTAGATGCTTAGTTTTCAAAAGTCTTGCCAATTTTGATGGCTCCTACAGATCAGCAAATGTTCCCATCATTCACCTTGTTGCAGGCCGAGGCTAAAAGTCCTCCTCAATGCCTCTTCTAACAACCAGTACAAGCAAAAGCTATTCTGGGCTGGGGATATAGCTCAGTGGAATAAGCGCTTGCCTAGCAAGTGCAGGGTCCTGAGTTCGATCCCCAGTACCGCAAAAAAAAAAAAAAAAAAAAAAAAAAAAAAAAAAAAAAAAAGCAAAAGCTATTCTTTCAAAATAAACTGAGTCCAGCCACTTCTTCTACCCCATCCTAGTGCTTGCCTTGCTTGGACCATGCCACTGTTGGTGATTATTATCCATTCTTCCTCTAAGAAGCCTAAGAAACTCAAAATAACTAGGTCACACCTTGTTTTCAAACACTCAGTGGCTCTTGGTCATTCTCAGAGGAAACTCCAAGTTCTACAGGGGCCTGTAAAAGCCAGCCCCTGGCCACCTGTCCAGTCCACCTCCCACCTCGCAGTCCTGCTTCCAAGCTCAGACGTACTGTCTCCTCTCACATCCTGCATTGTTGCCAAGCACACTCTCAGCCCAGAACCTACATATCTGCTTTCCTGGAACAGTTTTCTCAAATAACCATGGTCTACCCTTTGCCTGCCTTCCTATCTCTGCTCATATGTTGATTCCTCACTGTGAATTCCCTGACCATCTACCCAAAACAGACTGATGTGCCCATCTGTCCTTGCTCTGCTTCATTTTTCCTCAAAAAACTTCGCATTATCTGTCACTGTAGTCTCATTCTTCTGTCTGCCCACAAGAACGTGAGCTTCACAAGGGCTTTTCTGTTTTATCTGCCCTGGTGTCCCAGCTGCTGGAATGCTGCAGTTGATAGAGTAAGCATTCTATATTTACTGAATGTCTTTTTAGTTTCTATCTTTTTATATTTTAAGCATATATATTTCTAGAACACAAGAATACAATAATGAATAGAGGATGCATAATCAAAAACAATTTTTTTTAACTGAAAAGACATACAGGAAAAAGAAGGGAAAAGTTTGGACATCATAACTATAACAGCTCACATTCTCTAAGAGCAGTGGCACCGAGACCCTGTTTCAGGGGCCTTCGGTCACATCTAGCTGTTCCTTACCAGAAGAAAAGCTCCCTATATGGGGTTAAGACCTTCAACCAATTCTTCTGTCCTCTGACCCTCTGTTCCTCCGGCACACAGTATAAAATACCAGGTTTTGCTACTATCAATGGACTGTTGTGCTACAAAGAAGGGTTGATTACTTACAGGTCCCACGCAGTTGAGGACAACTGTTGCCTGTTTAGCCATTTCATCAAGTGAGGCTGGGTTAGTGACATCACAAATTATTATCCCAACTTCAGATGATAAGGTCGGTCTTCCTAAAATAAAAAACGAAGTATATAAAGCAAACCCTACTACAATATTAGATTACACGCCTACTTTTTATAGTAATCTGTGACCACGAACTTATTGAAAACTAATGTTCTCTCCCAAATTGCAAATAAAAAATTTTAACCAGATAATAAAAAAGGAAAAAAGCTATGAGGAAAAATGGAATCAATACTAAGGGTTACTGAAAAAAAAAAAAACACTAAGCTTTGAAAAAGATTCTAAAGCAAGCAATGTGTAAGTTACAGTTCTGTGTAATATGACCATTTAAAAATGTTTCAAACAAGTTTAGATGCTAAGTAGATGACTGTCCTGACTTATCTACCAAGAAACTTATATAATAAATGGAAAACAATGCTCATTAACTTCTAAACAATTAGAATGCTGTAATCATAGAGGGTGGAAGACTGCCAACCACAGTACCATGAGAACATAAAAGAACTCTGAGGTGACTCCACTTTTAAATCGTCCAATCTAGATAACATCACCTACGCTCATAATAAGAAAATAATTGGAATTCACAGCCCCAACAGAGGAATGCAGGTTTCCACTGGATGAGGTATATGCCCAATAACTTGACTTGAGCATTAGAAATGTTAGATACCTAGGCTGTACCTGTGTCTTCTTGCTGATCAAGAAAAGGAAATGGTATTAAAATACGGTATTTTAATTGTGAAATAATCTTCTAGAAAAATAAGGCCCCAGAGCTCTTTGCTCAAATCTGCGTTGGCGGTGGCACTAAGAGTTGTGGAGAGTCTAGGCTGCATGCCGTCTATACATCAACACAGAACCACAGAAAATTTTATACTCCTACTATACACAGGGTAGGGTTACAAGATTCAACGTAAAGTATGCAGTACACCTGGAACTCTATCAGGTGCGAACTGTATGAGGGGAGTCTAGAGCGGAGAAGAGGCAAACTTCAAGGCTACGGAGTCCTAAATTAGTGTCTCCCCAGCCCGCGAAGGCAGAGTCTGAGGTGTCTCCTCTCTCCCCACGTTATCCACAGCGGTTAGGGCAGCGACCAGCATGGAAAAGACCACTCACTAAATGCACACTGAGTGGGCGCTGAAAGAGTTTTAAAAAATGACATTTTTTTAAACTTTTAAAAATGAAAAATGAAACTGCTGGAGGATTCTTACAAGAAAAAAAAAACCGCAAAAAATAAGGATGGGGTGCGGTTCGGTAGTACAGAGTGCGCTTTGCACGCAGAGACCCCAGGTGCAATCCTCAGCATCAACACAAACAATCCTATCCGTAAAAGTCCTCATCTTTCCCGTCCTCGGAAAAATAAGGGCAAGGGGAGAAGAAACCCAGTACCCCCTTTCTCTGTCCAACCAGGTGTCAGGAAACCTCCAACCCGCTGGTGGCCCCGCTGTAAAATGGGACGAAGCAGACAAAGAGACGACTCAAACTGTTCACTTTCGGGCCAGCGGGGCTCCCTAAACTAAGGGCGACCCTCAAACGCGGCGGGGCACAGATCTCTTGATACTTCAGTCTTAATTCAGGGATGAACGACACCCGTCTCCTCCCCGGGGCTCCTCCCGGGCTCCCTAGGGCAGCTGCGGGGAGAGGACCGCGCGCCTCGGCGGCCCTTTACCCAGCTTCAGCGCGGCCCGCTCCAGCACCCGCAGCAGCTTCTCCCGGGAGCGGCCGGCCACGGCCCAGGGCAGGCGGGAGCTCCGCTCGGGGTCCACCTGCTCCCGGGCCACCTCCTCGGTCACGAACTGGCCGGTGAAGCCAGAGGCGCCGAACACCACTAGCTGGAAGGACCTCTGCTCGGTCTCCATGATTAGTCCAAGGCCAGCTGAGAGCCGGGGCGGGCTAAGTCCACTGCGCCTGCGCCTCGGGCCGCGACCCCGAAATCCAGCGCAGCAACCGCCGCCGCCAGCGCGCTGCGCTTCTTTCAGGCTGCGCGCGCCGCCACCGCGCGAGGGCCACGCCCACCGCCACGCCCATTCTGCCTCCCGCCGTCGGGCCGCCCTCCTCCGGCGGTCGGAGCGCGGCTCCAGGACGTTGGCGGCCTCGGGGACCCGCAACTCTTGGCGCTCCCCATGGCGCGATCACGTCGTCTGTCCCGCACTGCTCTGAGCGCCCGAGGCGGCGCGGATCGTCGTCCTCTGGATGGCGGAGGCTGGGGGCGGCGGGCGCCTGTTCTCGTTGTGCTGGGGGTTTGCGCGAGGCGTTTTGGGGGAAACTGGTGCGGAGGATGCGGCCCCGGCCCCGAACCCACAGCTTCCAAGGCCACAGGGGCCAGGATCCGTGAGAAGGCGGGAGGAGGTGGAGGGAAGAAGCGCTGGTGCGGGCCTCGGGGAAGGCTCAGCGCATTTTTCCTACCTCTCGGTTCAAATACAAAGGAGGCCCTTGAGTGGAGCTGAGCTCCTCTGCTGGGTCTAACAGAACAGCGTGAAGGAAGCCTGCTCAAGGGGCCTAACTTGGTTCTGTGTTCGTAGCAGTTCCGGTGGGCCGTCCTAGGCTGCGAGTTAATTTAAATAAAGTAATCAGTTATCCTTTCGCCCCATTTCCATTTTCTGTACATACTGCTTGCCCGTATTGCAGCTCTGGATTTCTTAGAAGCAGTTCTGGTTCTAAGGACTGTTGACTTTGCCAACAGAATCTTCTTGGTAAGTCACAAGGCAGCCAGCCTCACCCCCCTCGTGGGAAAACTTTAACGCTCAATACTTCTCTCGTTCCCTTACCTGTTCAGTTCCCCTCGGCCACAAAAGCTCTCCCCGCCCTCATTCGCTCTGGCAGTTCACCCGCTCGGGTCATTCTGACATGGGCAACTCCTGCTGCTCGGGCTATTCTGGCCTGGACTCCCTCCCAGCCGCTCAGGGCTCGGCCTGTTCTGGCCCAGAGACATCTCCTTACCCCACCCCACCCCCGCCAGAAAAAAGAGCTTAAAGGCCCACGCTTTCCTCAGCTCCGGGCTACCTTGGTCCGCTAGGTCGCCTGCTACTCTGCCCCTCCCCCGATAGGCTCCTCTCGGGTCAGAAGGTCCGGTCTGGTTCCGTGTGGGTCTCGGTCTCTATCACTTTTATTCCCCCGACACCCGCAGATAAGTTCTAAGGAATACGCACTTGCTTAACTTTTCTTTCTTTTTGTCTTTTTAAATTGTGTGTCCGCTTTCTGTCGCTATTAGTAAATAGTTGGGATAAAGAGACAAACCTATCTTGCCTCACGGTTTGGGTGGCTCCAGTGTGCAGCTACTGCTTTACGTCTGTGGTTTGCGTCCTGGGTGGCGATGGTGGAAGCTCCTGGGGGAGGGAACTGCTCAATTCAGCCAGGAAACAGGCAGGGAGGGAGAGACCCTGGCTAGGGTCCCGCCATCCCCTTCAAGCGCACCCCAGTGATGTAAAAATCTCCCACTAGGTCCCACCACCTCTGAAGTTGCTGCCTGAGTTACCAAGCCTCTTAACACAGGGGCCTCTGGGGGCCATTCAATATCCAAGCTGTAGCACACTCAATATAAAATCATTCTAAAATTTAAACTTCATCTTAAAAATCATCTGTGTGCATTTGTATCCGATACATGCAAATAAATTATGTAATGCCATTCACCAAGCAATTCCAGTGAGCCTCTAGTATGTTAGGCTCTGAGGCAGCAGTTACTGAGAGTATGTTGATTACTAAGACACGGTCATTTCTTATCCTAACTGGGGGAATAAATACTTGCAGTACATGTGGCAAATGAGAAGAGACACAAACAGATAGAAGAAACAACAGATATTTGTCGCAGATTATATCATGTTGGTGGTATCTAAGACTAGGCTAGGGAGTAGTAATCAGAGTTCACAGGAGATGGGAATGTTTAGAGAGGCTCTTGGAATTAACTGAGCTTAGATATAGAATTGAGAGCAAAACAAGTATTCCTTTATTCAACAAACATTAGATATGTCCCATCTACTGTATCAAGTACAAAAACCAGATTTTCAAATATTTCTATCAACACCAAGAGGCATTAGATAAAATGCAAACATCCATTGTAGATTTTCAGAACTCTTAAGAGATGGGTATTTTTTAAAATCATGAGGTAGTAATATGAAAAAGTAAAGCCAATAACAAATACGTGCACACCACAGAGCTTGAGAAAAACATTTTAGATGAGAGAGAAAAATATCCAAGGCATCCCGCTTGCCCAAATTTGGTTTTTATCCTTCCTGTTCCTTTCTATTCCTGCTATGTAGGTAGGTATTTCTAAACATAATAATGTTGTTTTGTATTTTTTGAATATTTTATAAATACTAATCCTTCTGCAACCTGCTTAGTCATGACATCTTTAACATATTCCCAAGTAGTTTAGGACAAAAAATAGTGTGTGTAGTATGTGTGCAGAGAGAAGACACTGATGCAGTGCTATGGATGTGTGATGCCATACAAGGAGTGCTACAGTCAAACTCTCTTACAGTTCTTGAGTACATGTGCAAGACTACACCCACTATACAGTCTGCCAAAAAAATGTATACACACTTCTTCAAGAAAAGAAGAACCTGTATAGATGTTTTAATACAAAATTTATGGAGACATCATGAGGTTCATACAAGTTACCTTTGGTCTCTGTAATGACAAGAAGTAGTCAAAATGGTGGCCTTTAGCTTGCAGACATTTATTAGTACAGTGAACTGCTGCCTGGGCAACCTTGGTCAATGAGATTGCTGCACATATGTTTTCAATTTCTTCTCTAATAGCCAGCAGTGTAGTGGGTTTTCTGTGTTATGAAATGCCCTGTAGGGCCCCCCATACAGCATGCGTATTTATGATGATTATCAAACTCCCCAATATAAGTGTATGAATTTATACTCTTATCAATACCCCCACATCCAGCTAGGGGTTTGTTTTAGAGGTGATGAAAATGTTATAAGATTGAGCCAGGTACAATGGTACAGGCCTATATTCCCAGCTACTCTGGAGGCTGAGGCAGGAAGATCACAAATTTGAGGCCAACCTAGACAACTCCTAAAAATCTCAAAGAATAAAAGAGGCCTGGGGATGTAGCTCAGTGCAGAGGCCCTGGGTTTAATGCTTGGTACCACAAAAACAGCTGAAAAGTGAAAAGCAGAGGCTTGGTGTCCAGAAGGCCCAAGCCAAGCACACAGGTGGAGGAGGCTTAGGAAGGACAGGACCTGTGCCCCAGCCAACGCAGCTCCTCCTACTTGACTGGAGACCAGGAGCTGACTTGGCCAGGGTCTCCTCCTCTTGCAAAATTCTCTCCTGTTATAAAGGTAAAAGAAATATGATTTTCCTGCAGATAAAGCCAATAAGCTAACACAATAAGCTATCACCTCAGTTACATAATTTGGAGGAGCTCTGAGTGCTGTCAGGCTCTCACTTAAGTATTTGTTATTGTTTATCTTGGAAACGTGTGGGACAGATTGCATCTCCTTGTTTACATAAAAGGAAGAGATTTTCATCACCTGTGGATTTAAGACTTCTTCAATAATAAAAGTGTTCTCTTTCTTGCCCGGTGTGATCATGCACATCTGTCACCCCAGCACTCTGGGAGGCTGAAGCAGGAGGATCACAAGTTTGACCCCAGACTGAGCAACTTAGTGAGACCCTGTCTCAAAATGAAAAATAAAAAGGGGCAGGGATGCAGCTCAGCGACCTTTGTGAAGATTCTGGGTTGGGAGAGTGGCCCTCAAGCTTGCATCTGCTCCAGGATGAAGTGAACCTCGCTCAGCGATTTTTCACACCCATCTTTGGCTACCTTCGCCCCCCAGGTTTGAGGATCGTGCTCTAACCTCCCAAGTTTCAGCCGGGGTCTGTACCCATCTGTCATCCCTTACACCCCCCCCCCCCGTCGCTTTAAGAGTACCCCTCCCCCCCTTGGGCCGGAAGTCCCCTCAGTTTAAAGCCACCAGGCCACCTTTTATGAGACGCAAGAGAGTCGGGAAGCGCTGAGGATTCCGAGAGCAGGGAAGCCTCAGAGTGGGCTGTGACTGGTGCCTGCTGGCGAACGCGCTGCCCGGGCGCAAGAGGAAAACAGAGGGAAGACAAGGAGGACCCTAAAGACAGCAGAGCCGGGGAGGACCGAGCAAGAGGCGTCGCTGGCTAAGCAGCCGCTGGGCCGGGCCCCGTACGCGAGGGCCCGTGTCTGCCCCTGCTGGGCAGGCGCTGCCCTTCCCATGGCACAGATCTTGATCTGATCCTGTGCACAAAGGCTTGGCTGAGCAGAATTCGAACCCAGGCCAGCGGGGCTGCAATGCCTTGGTCATGTCTGAGCTTCCTCTGAGCTTCTTTCCAGTGATCCTGTGCTGGGCAGCACCCCGCACCGCGAAGCCATCCCTGGAGCTGCTGGCTGGGCTGCTCCTCCTGCCGCTGCTCCTGCTGTCGCCAGCCGGGGGCTGGGCTGGCCGGTCGCCAACCTCCAGCAGAGCGAGGTTGCTGAGCAGCAGGCTCCCTCCCGTATGGTGTCTGAGGTTATGTGGAGAAGGACATTCTTTAGGTAGAGAACACATTGAGGACACACAGTGATTGGTTTATTGTTTGTTCGGGTTTCTTAAGGTTTCACCATACAGCCAAGACTGGCCTGGAATTTACGACCCTCCTGGCTCCGCCTCCTGAGTACTGGATTACACGTTGAGGACATTCTTTCATTGCCTCAGACCTGATCAAGACTTGTGATTGCTCATTTCTGGAGGAAATCTAGCAAAAGCATTGGTGGAAAGGATAAGATCGCAAAACCTGTGTCTTTGTGAAAAGCTGCAAAGTCAACACTGAACGCTTTACTTAGAGAGCAGGGTTTACAGGTCAAATCTCATACTTATGATAACTGAATTGTATTGTCCTTGCTAAAACGTTGGATATCCGCCCACGTGTGCTAGCTGCTTCCTTTGTTCTCTCAGTGAAAGGTGACTAAGACTGATAATCGAGGCTGCAGTCCTAGAGGCTGTCAGCCCCCTGACCCCAGAATTTTGTCTCCCTTGTTTTTCTTGGTTCTCTTTTCATCCGCGGGTACCTCGTTCCCAGGACCTATCACCCCTGGACAGAAACAGATCAACAAGGTGCGTCTGAGGTCCCCGTCCCCTGTAGGTGTGTTTCAGAGGCCTGAGGTGACACAAAGATGAGAAAGCCTACAGGACAGTCAGATTCTAGAATCAGGTCCACCCTGGCAGGAGCCAGTTTTCTGTTCTGGGCCCATCCCCTATTCCTCTGTCCCCTAGGCCTCTTTGGGGTTCCTTCCTCAAAGGTCTCACAGTCTCCCTAGAAACTGGGGAGACTGAGGCTTCCTGAGTTGTTTCTGGTGTCTTTGGGGATGTGAGCACATTCCAGAACTCTCTCCGTCTGACCAAAGCCAGTCGGGCCCAGGAGGAAGAAGTGGGGGCGGGAGCAGCCAGCCCCCTAGCTCAAGATGGTACCCCCAGGGGACCACCCTGCAGGTAACAGGATGGCCAGAGCCCAGTCCCACAGAGACCCCTCTCACCCCAGAACTGCACCCACAGGCCTCAGCAGCAGCCTCTCTGAACCCCCAATCCACCATACTGGGTCTGGTAGCCCCCAGTGAGGGCTACCCACCCTGCCAGCTCCAAATAGCATGGACCACGTGACCCCTAC
Source organism: Dinomys branickii (assembly GCA_004027595.1). Lineage (NCBI taxonomy): Eukaryota > Metazoa > Chordata > Mammalia > Rodentia > Dinomyidae > Dinomys > Dinomys branickii. The sequence goes on from PVLD010027058.1 coordinate 11,283, forward strand.
CTCCCCAAGGCTGTGCCCACTCCCTTGGCCAGGACCTATCCTGGGCCAAGTGGATGCACTGAGGTCCCCAGGGCTCAGGGCCTTGGAAACCAGGATGGCCACAGAGCTCTGGTTGTCTCCTCAGGCCCAGAGCCTGACGGTGAAGAGCTAGCTAAGGCCATAGCTACCAGCAACCCAGGAGTGCCTCCCCCTGGATCGGCAGCCAAGCAGTGGGTGGTCCTTGAACAGAACCTGGAGTTTGGCCTTGTGGCTCTGCTGACTCAGGACACCAGCAGCCAGGTCTTGTGGTGCGAAGATCTGACCTCTCTGGCTACACAGCCTCTGCAAATCAGCAGATGCTAGACTGAGCTGCTGTGCTCTGCCTGCTCTTCAGCCAGGCTGGGCTGGAGAGCTGGGAAGGACCAGCTCCCAGGAATGACGGGAAAGGCAGCCGTGGGATCAGACGCTTAGAGGATTGGGGCCTGTTCCTGGCTGCTGCCGCTGGAAGCACTGGCCCTGCAAGCTAACAAGTGTCCTGGCAAGAAGTGCCGGCCCTGCAAGGTGACAAGCCACTTTGCTCCGCCAGGGGCGCTGGCCCTGAACCTATGGCCAATCAGCCCAGAGAGGTCTACCTTCTGTTCTCCCTGGCCCCCAGAAACCCCTTCATGGAGTTGCTGCCAGCCACGGTAGGGGGCATGGAGGACAGGCCCTGTACCCTCTTCCTGGCCAGGGCCCAATGCGGTGAGGAGCACCAGCTGGTACTCACCAACCACACCAGCCCGACCGGGTGTCCACCCAGGCCTGCTGGGCACGGGCTCAGCTTATCTCCCCTAATGCCACCCATTCAGGTCCCACGTTGGCTGTGTGGTAAAGGTAGTTGGTGCCCAAAATCAGTGTCTGGCACTCAGGTTTATCTACAGGTAGGTGCCCAGGCTTTGTCACCTATGCCTGACTTCTCCCTGGGTGGCCCAGGCTGTGAGGGTACAAGGGGAAGTCTCTAGTGAGCCCCTGTTCTCGGAGGCCTTGGGCCAGGTCGCGGCTAGGCACTAAGCTGCTGGGCCATTGCTCCATGGAGAGCAGAGTTCTCTAAGTTCCCCTTGTCCCTGCCTGCTGGCCTAGGTTTAGCTGCCCCACAACCCACACTTGCCGGGTCAAGGGACACCCTCGATGGGAAAGGATTCGGCCTCCTCTGTGGCCCCTCACCGAAGTCCCTCTGCAGATCCGGCTTGCATCCTTCCTGCCGCGGTTTCTGCCTGCTTTCCTCCCACCCATCCTCCTGTGTAGGCTGGGCTCCAGGCTCCCTTCCATGTACCCCCCTGCACCAGAAGCCCCTTTCCCCTGAACCTCAGAATGGGGACTAGCACACTGGCTGTGGTGGCACACGCCTGTAATCCCTGCATTTAGGGGGCTAAGGCAGGAAGGTCGCTGCAAATCGGAGGCCAGCCTGGGCTACAGAGTGAGACTCTGTCTCAAAAACAAACAAAAGGATGAGGAACAGGAGAAGATCATCTCTTAAGAAGCAGTGAGTGAGGTCTGTACAGACTCCTCTGAGGGCTCTGCTCCCCCACAAGGAGGCATTCCTGGAACGGAGGGAGCTTCGGGTTTTGGTTAGATTTGGGTTTGGGCTTGGGTTTGAGTAGGGCTCAGGGTTAGGGTTAGGTCTAGGGAAAAGGCTAGGTTTAGGGTTAGAGTTGGTCAGGATTAATGCTAGGGTTAGCATTAGGAGATAAGGGCTAGGGCTACATTTAGGCTTAGTTTACAGTTGGCTCTTGGGGCATAAGATTAATTTTGTCACCAAGGCACATAAACTTGGGTCTGTAAGATCCACATTTATTCTTTTTCTTTTTCTTTTTTTTTTTTTGTCTTTTTGAGACAGGGCCCTGCTGTGTTCAGGCTGTCCTTGAGCTCACTTTGTAGCCCAGGCTGGTGTCAAACTCGCAATGATCCTCCTGCCTCAGCTTCCTGAGTGCTGGGATTACAGGTGTATGCCACCATACCCAGCTCCCCACATTAAGTCTTTATAATATTTGTATTATTAATTTTATGTTTTATTATATTAAACAATGAGTACTTAACAAAAATATCACCAAAATATTGAATTTTTAATATGGAATGTTTTCCAGGAGTGGTAGCACATGCCTGTAATTCCAGCATTCGGGAGGCTGAGGCAGGAGGATCTTTGTGAGTTCAAGACTAGCCTGGGCTACAAAGTGAGCCCAAGGCCAGTCTGAACTGCATAGTGAGACCCTTTCTCAAAAAGTCAAATAAATAAATAAATAAATAAGGGGGGGAATGTTTATAAAAAGTATAAAAATTTTCAACATCAACTATTTTTTGGTGAACAGTGCAAAAAAATGTTCAATTATCACACCAAAGGCAGTCTGCACACATAATGGCATGTTCCATATTCATGTTTTGCTTATACTGACAGCACATGTGTTTTGCTTTTCTGGTCTTTTTGTATGACATACTTGACATCTCAGTGGTCTTGCTGTTTTGTCAGGAGATTATTCTTGTATTATACAGTGTATAGTTAACAGGAACATAAAATATCAATAAAATGAAATATTAAATTTTTAATATGTATTATGTTCAGACTGAACACCAATATTTTCACATCCGCCTTGTACTTGCTTACAAAACTTAAAAGATAATATCAGCAATAAATCCCTATATGAACTATTATGAAATTATCAATGGAATTCCACCATAAAAATGAGCTTTGCTTCAACTGTCACACTCAAGGCAGTCTTCACACATGATGCTACACGTTCCATACATAAATATCACTTATAGCATGTATGTTTTGCTTTTCTGTCCTTGCCTGTAGGGTACAGTTGACATCTTTTTGGTTTTCCTGTTGTCATGGGTCTTTGTGGTGCTGTGCCTACCCATTCACCTGTCAGCTCACCAGTGCGCTCCACAATTTTTTTGTGTAGTTCCCTGGGAAGAAACATTCTGTTTTTCCTCTGCTATAAATGATCTTTTATGAGCTCCAGTTCCAATCGTTTAAGAAAATGTCTCCATGATAATTTGCACCGGTTATTTTCTTTGTAAACTATTAAACTATACAATACATGCTTAGGATTGGGTAAAACACAACCATTGGCCAATGCTGTGTGTTTCAAGTGACATCATACTTGCTGCATAACCCATCAACATCATGTACTTGGTATTACTGTAGAAAGTTTCCATCTCAAACTTCCATTTTGTGAAGGTTTCCCTATTAGTATTTCCATCGTGGTGAAATGTTGACACCAGCAGTACCAGTTTGCTTTTCTTGGCCATATACAAGACCAAAGTTATATCTTTCTGAAATCCAAAGATTGTACTATACAATTGTTTTGAAATTGCAACATTTCATTTGGAATTTCTGCTTTGTGCCTGTGTATAATTTCCTGTGCCTGTCAATTTGTGCTCTGTTAGCAAATGTAACATCGATTGGAACCTGGTAAACCAGTTGTTGAATGTCACATTCTGATTAATTTGGGAGATGGGAGCAATATCATTCAGTTTATTACTATATGAATAAGGACCTGATGGCTGAGTTTCAGCATAAATATCTAAACTGAAAGCATAACAAGTCTTCACATATACAAGGGCATATATTTTATGCCATTCTTTGACCCATCTCTTTTCTATAAGTCTTTTACATTCTTGCAATCACTATGAGCAATCCATGCTAAGTACAAGTGACCTATGAACACTTTCAGTTCAGTTAGTGAGGTGCCATAAATCTTTTAATATGGCTATTGGTGCATATAAAATATTTTACTTTCAGCCTGTGTGTATTTTATAGCATCATGTAGCCTTTCATCTGTTACAATTTCCAACAGTGCTAGCATTCTGTCCAATACCTTTCACCCCTTCCAAGACCCTCAATGTATTTTCTGACCTAGTTCCAACATTGGATAGTTCCTTTTGGTTGCATAACCATTTCACAACATTTTCACTAGTCAAATTTATACTCACATTGCTGTTTCCTTCATCATCTGAATAAAGATCTTTATTACCTGTGTGTCAATCAATTCTTGCTCCATTTCACTGTCACAGGAACTTTGACCCATATGGCCAATGTCAGTAATTGTCATCATGATCAAACACCTACACCACTCTTCTGTTATAAAAACATGTATTTTACCACAATGGATCATCTTCATCAGACAAGCATGAGTAATCTGATGATTCACTTTTGACCTCCTCTAAAATTTGCAAATCTAATTTTTCATGTGCTACTGTACTGTACTGGGCTACTTATACCAGAAAAATAAAAAAAAAATCTTTTTAACAAATCCTGGAGTGGTGTAAGGCTATAGGACCTTCTGTGGTATTCAGATAAACATATGCAAAATGAAGTTACCTGAAGCAAAGGTGGGTAAAAATCCTATTTTGCCACTTTTGCACATATGCACACCCCTTGCCATGGGTACCCACATAAATTGTTTCCTGTGTCCTTCAAGGGAAAGTTAATGAGAGGCTACTGTTATGCTAAAGTACAAATGTGCAGTAGAAAAATAAGGAATTGTCCCACTGAATCCACTCTTACGTACCTGGTGTTAGGGCTAGGGCTAGGGTTAGGGTTACTGTTATGATTAAATCTATGGTTAAGGTTAGGGAAGTGCTGGATTTAAGGCTATAGTTAGAGTTATGTTTAGGCTTAGGGCTAGGGTTAGGGCTGGTCTTAATGGAGAGCTAGGTTTAGGGTTATAGAGTTATGTGTTTGTCTGGCCAGTTGTCTCAATAATATCTGAATCCAAAAGAATCATGTAATGCATTCAATTGTCCTGAGTCTTTGGTTGTCTTGGGTCTAAAATAGTTCCTCAGTCTTTTTTTTTTAAATCAAATTTATGACCCTGACAACTTTGACAATTAATGTAAGGGACAGCAACTTTTAGCATATCATTTTAAGATAGAATAATTCTAGTCTTAGTGCAAGCCTCAAAATGTGTCTTGAGAAACATCCTGGAAGGCTTGTAAAGAGTTAACTTTTCAGTCCTGACTTTGCCCTGAAATGCTTCTCCAAAGACAAACCTTGCCTGAGTTGTTTCACCCCTCCCCTGGCCCTAGATAAACATTGTATCTAAAAGGAGATGTGTAGAACAGAGTACAAAAAGTATGTATCATTGTGGCAGGAGCCTGACCTGGTCATGTGGTGCAAGGAAAACAGCTGTGGTCATCTGTTAGTTTGCCATTTTTCTTTTGTGAATAAACACTTTAGAATTACATAAATATTCTATGGGTCATCAAACATTCTACCACTAGTTTCAGCATCTATTGTGAGTCTTGCCCCAACCCACCATTGCTACAGTAATTGAAAATGGTGATTTTCTAGTCCCATCATACCATCCACATTCAGTAGTTGTTTTTCCACCATCACACACACACACACACACACACACACACACTAATGTTTATGTTATCACACACATGCATACATACACTACAATGTTTGTATTGTCATTACCAGCCTGGAGTGATAGTTTTTTTACTTCAATCAGTGGGTTATGATCTCTTATTATCATTATTTATTCTGATATTCAAATTGTCCCAGATTTAACCAAGGTTAAATTTTTAAATGCTTTTTAATAGTTGTTTTGTTTAAATCAGGATCTAAACAAAGTGTTGATTTATCTTATAAATCTCTTTTAATCTACATACTCTATTCTCATTTATTTTCCTGTCATTCATTTGCTAATGAGATTCATGCCATCTGTCCCTCAGAATTTCCCACATTCTACTTTTGATAGATTACACTCTCTATATGTCATCTAACATTTTCTTTATCTTCCAAATTTCCCATATGTTGAAAAGGAGACCTAGCTGCTTGATAGTTTTCAAGTCACTTCTTTTGGTATGAATATTTTATATATGGTGCTAGGGTCTTTCTGTCATATCATACCATCAGGCACTTGATGTCAAACTGCCCCACATTCTGGGATAGTTGGACTGATCATTGGATTAAAATGAAGCCCATTTGATCTTCTCAGGAGGAAGTTTCTTATCAACTGTGATGGTTATCCTTAATTGTCAACTTCATTGGCTTAGAGATGCATAGATCACACTTCTGAGTGTGTCTGGATGGGTCACATGACCTCAGAGACTGCATCTGGGCCCTGTCTCCTTCCTCGCTGGCTCTTTCTCTGCCCTCTGCTTCCTGAGTGCCATGATGTGGGCAGCTTTCCTCTTTCATGCCCTTCTGCCGTGTTATTTCTGCCTTGGCGCCAGCACCAGGGACTGAAATCTCAGCAACTGTGAGCCACAGTAAACCCATCCTTAAGTCGTGAATGTATGGTATTTTTGTCCCAGCAATAGGAAACTGGCTAATCCATCAACTTCTCACCTTATTAACAAGCACTGATACCTGTTACCTAAAACTGTTATTTCATTAGCATTGTAAGATGAGTCTCATAATTCTATTGTACAGTTTGCTTTTAATAGCTGGAATTTTTGTATAGAAAAAATTTTTCATCCATTATTTAAACTATGACATAAGAAAAAAACAGAAATGCTTGATTTCTTCCTTTTATCAATTTTCAGGATAACAACAGTGATAAATAAATATTTTTATAGAATTACCCTAAGCTAATAGATTTTTACTTAATATTTCACAGTCAAAATTTGTCTTGATATTTAAATTATCTCATTTTTTGGTCAGTATGATTCCTTACAAGTTACCTTCAAAGTTCTTCCTTTTTCTCTTGATTTATGAAATAAATAGTAAATTGTTAAAGTACACTAACTTTAAATGTGCAAACTATTGCATTTAATGCATAGATGCACCCTGTAACCACCACCTAGATTATGACATAGGATCTTCACTTCTTTGCATTCAATACCAACACCTCCCAGGGTAACAACTATTCTGATTTCTCAAACTTAACCTGGGCAGAATAATTCAGGACATACTCTTTTGTACAGTAAGTCCCCAACTTTTGAACCTGTTCAGTTCTGGGAGAATGTTTGTAAGTCAGATGCGTTCATAAGTCTGACAAAGTGAGTCTTATACACCTTTGAGACAAATATTCAATGTAAAGCATGAAAAAGCTTCACATGTTCCATGATCTTGTCCTTGTTCTTTATAATTGTACTAAAGCTTGAACACTTCGTGTTACAAGAATGATGGACGTCTACCACGTTTTTCACCAAGATGCAATCTCTCACTGTTTTCACGGTTGTTGCTCGGTTCTTCCTAGCAGACCCCTCCACACCGCCACTGCTTTTCCTCTTGCTTCCAGACGTCCTGGGCTCTGACTGAGCCCTGTTCTGCTGTACACCATCGCCCTGTACAGTAAGCACACAGCAGCACAACTGTGATAGCGACAGAGACATGAGCTAGTTCCAGGATTTGTTTGCATCTGCAAATGTTCAGTGTCAGTCAAAGTTCACAGTTTGAGTGTTCATAAATTGGGGGCTTAATCGCTCATAAATTGCTTTCTTTCATTCATCATAACATCTAAAATTAATCCATGGTGTTGCATGTATCAGTAATTCCTTGTTTTTAAGTCCATATTTTATTCATATGATAGATGAATGAATCAAAATTTAGAATTTTTTTCTACCATTGACTGATATTTGGATCCTTTCTAGTTTTACTATTATGAATAAAGCTGCTCTGCACTTTCTTATATATATATTTCTTAGTGACAATGTACACTTGTTTCTCTTGGGTATGCATAACGTGAGTCAGCTTTCTGTCAGTACAATAAGTACGTAAAATTAATCAACTAAATAAGAGGGAAGGATTATTTTCACTCACAGTTTTGGAGGTTCAGGTCCTTGACTGAGGAGACCCGTTGCCTGTAGACCACTGGTGGGGTGAGTGCACGGTATCGTGGTGAGAGTGCATGGAATCACAGAGCTGCTCACCCTACAAAGAGGATAAGAGAAAGAGACTGGGGTCTCATAATCACTGTCAAGAACCTGCCACCAATGACCCAAAGACCTCCCCACAGACCTGCACCCTCTGAGGTTCTACCATCTCCCAACAGTGCTGGACCACAGACCAAGGCTTCAACGCACAGGCCTTTGGAGAACGTTCCAGATCCAAACATTAGTATACACCTTGATTAAAGATTTGGTATATAGCTTTAGTAAAGACTCTGAACCCATTTTCAAAAATAGTGCTTTCAGTTAACATTCCAACCAGTAACTTGTGATAGAAAGTTCCAGTTGCTCCCTATTGAACAACAATATGTATCTCCAGGCCTTCTAATTTTTAAGCCATTTGAGGTTGGTATATAATGGTACTCACTGTGCTCTTAAATTGTGTCTTCAGTGATCATGTTGGTCAGATTCCTGTTGTTGAGACAAATCACCTGAGATAATCAACTGAAAAAATAATCAGCTTTATTTTGCCTCTCAGTTTTGAAGGGTTCCCCCAGTAGCTTTTGGGTCTAAGATGAGGCAGAACAACATGGTGGGGAGAACATAGTGGACCAAAGGTGCTCACCTCATGGCAGCCAGGTGACAAAGAAGCAGGAGGAGGAGGGCCAGGGCCCCATCTCCTTCTAAGACACACATCTAGTGACCTAATATCTTGCTACTGGGTTCCCCTTTCTAAAGGTTCCATCACCACTTAACAGTCCTACAGGCTGGGACCAAGTCTTTAACACAGAGAACACTCCAGACCAAACTGTAACTATGATACAATGATACAGTCACCTTGTGTATGCTTGTTATTCATCTGGATGTCTTCTTTTATGCCATACCTGTTCACATAGTCCCTTCCCCCAACCTGCTTAGATCTTGTTGGTAGTGTTAAGTCTGATTACTTGATTAAGAAAGTGGCCGCTGTATTTATTTCAGAAGTTCCTATTTCCCCTTTGTAATGGACAGGTAACCTGTGATGGATACTGGAGACTGTATGGACAGCTAGCTCACTGAGTTTGGTATACACTGATGAGTTTTGCCTAGGATTACAGCTGTGCCCTACCATGCCCGGCACCTCCCTCCAACTCTTGAGCCCTTTCCCATTTGGAAAAGATTTATCTTATCATTTCCTATTATCTATCTTTTATTTTGCTCTTTATATTTTGAAACCATGTGATAGCTAAGCTTGTGTTTGATTTCACTTAACATCATGAGCTCAAGGAACACCCATTTTCTCACAAACAACTCACATGCATCCCTCTTTATAGCAGAGTAGTATTTCACTGTGTGCAAATAACATTTTCTTTGTCCATTCACTTGTTGAAGAACATGTAGGCTACTTCCAAGATTGAGCTATTGTGATTGTGCTGCTCTCTGTGCTGTACTTTACCTATTACGATTACGTGGGCATGCATGGATCACTGGCCAGCGATGTCTTTACTTCTTCAGGGAAGACATCTAGAAGGGGAACAGCTGGCTTGAATGGCACTTTTTTTTTTTTGGTACTGGGAATTGAACTCAGGACCTTGTGCTTGCCAGGCAGGTGCTGTGCCACTGAGCTACATCCCCTGCCCTTGAATGGAATGTTTAGATTTAGTCTGTTGAGGAATCTCCATACTGATTTTTGTAGTGGTTGAACTGGTTTGTACTTCCTCATCTTGATTGGCGCCTCTCAGATATGGTGGGTGCTGCACCAGGTTTCTTCTCTAGCCTGCCATGTGGAAAGAGTTTCTTTCAGAGTAAAATCCCACGCTGCTTTCACAGTTCATGATAACAGGGATTTTTCTCAGCCCTCTCCAGACTTACCTTATGTCTGTAGAGAGAGGTCCCTGCCCCTGGGAGCCGGGGATGGCAGTCCCCGCTGCTTCACCCTTTTCTCTACGTTATCTTCAGCTTCTAGCTTCTCTGCAGTTTCCAGTTTCCCTCCTGGCTCTTTCTTGATTCCCAGAGCCCCACTTCTTTTTATTTATTTTCTTTCTTTCCCAAGTCATTGTTTTCCAGGTGTCTTCATTCCAGGTCCCAGAGAGACTGCATTTTGCTGCCTATCTTTGCTCTGCCAGTTTTAATCCCAGGTCTTGATGGTATGTTTTATGGAACCAACTTAATTTGATCCTTTTGTCTTCGGTTTAAGAAATCTTTATCAGATCCCTGGTACCGGGGGGGGGGGGAA